>OOFJ01074794.1:0-13387 GCA_900323375.1 Benthosema glaciale
CCCACCCACGCACGCATGCATGCACACACGCACGCATGCACCCACCCACGCACACACACACACACACACACACACACACTTGAACACTGAGCACAAGATAGTAGACAATTGTAATTGTAAAAAAAATACCTTTAGCATTAGCAATTAAATCATATTTTTCATTTAACTTCTGTGGTGTACCATATCCATGTTATCCAAGAACAATGCTGTATGGCTATAGGGTAGAAAGTTTAGACAATCACAGCAAAATATTTGAAACTTGTTTATTATACTTTTCCGTCATTGACCTGACTGTCCCATCAGCCATCAGGTCATTGAAACAAACAAAAGGATTTGTTTAGCTGAATTTTACAGTACAGACCTAAGAAACCATGTGTAAAAAAAGAAAAAAGAAGAAAAAAACAGACTAGTGTGACATTGTGTTGTGTCATTCTACCAACAGGGGTGTATGGAGCCCCTATGGAGTACCAGCATGTTGAGACAGCATAATTGGCGCAATGGTTACATTGAAACACGCGCTTATTGAATTTGACCTGAGAGGGTGAATATGGTTTTACACTTCAGTAGTGCTGGCTACTAGGGCTGGGCAATTAATCGAAAATCAAAAAACAATTACACAAATCGTAAGATCTTTTTTCATAGTCGACTAAATCGACAATGTGACACGAGCTTGTAGAATTGCTATTTTCCCCAATTAAAAAAATATATATCTGCCGTTAATTGTAATCCAGGCAAAGGTTTTGAATAATCATGAGTGATCACACCGCCCAGCCCTACTGGCTATACAGTACAGTTGGGTCCTATTCCAGTGAAGAGTGACAAAACCACCGGCAGCAATAGCACGACAAGATATACTGTATGCTTGTGGTTTATGGAAATTATCAGCATGCTGTCAAAGACCACTCTTACCCCCAAACCCTGCTCTGCTCTTTTCACAAAGGCATCTGTGGCTGAAAGGGAGGGAGGGAGGGAGGGAGGGGAGAAGGGGGACCGGAAGAGTTCTGAGAGAGGCAATCCTTCTGACCCTGTGGTTAATAAAAGCCTTCCTGTGCCTTTGTCAGTTTTAAACTGGGAGATTTAGTCATATGCCGTCAATGTTCCTGAGCAGCATACTGAGTTGTCAGTATCAAACAAACACCTGTTTTTGTTTCACATGCAGGCCAGAGCCATCTCTCCTGTGTCTGTGAGACCTCGGCACAAAAAAAAAAGAAAAGGGACTTGACTCTCTCCATAACAGGTCTTCAGGCAAGTTCTTCATCGGGTGCTAAAAGAAAGTAAAAAAGGAGCCAACATTTTGAAACGGATCCTCTGTGTGTGGGGTTCGTTCCACTTCTCTTAAACATTTCAAATGGTACAAAAAGAAAAAAAGTGGGTCTGGTGTTATAGTTATGTCTGGCGTCAATATGTCTCACTGCTGATTTCCTTTCAAATCGTCAGCTTTTCAGACATGACAGCTGCCATCATGCAGAGGCTGGTGGTGCAGCCTTTAAACAGGTTTCATGAAGTATTTGTCAACCTGCCCCTCATTATTTCCAGTCAGCTGGAAAATAAGTTGCCAGGCAATGATGCACAGCCCAAGATAATGCTTAGGCTTTTTAAAGCAGCCGTTCTAAGCCAAGTCTTCACGTGAAGTCGATGACTATATTACACAGTGGGAAGTGTTTCCCTTTTATTTATTTATTTATTTATTTTGTTTTTATCTACTGGAGCTCTCCCTAGCAAATTTCACTTTCACAGAAGATTGAGCTGTGCGCTGTATTTCTGTCAGTATGACCTTGGCAGTAAACACAATCCTCCTTCATTTATTTCTTTTCCATGCCTCAATGTGGCAGATGACTCTTTGTTTTCTATACACTGAATGACACAACACACTTCTTATTCGTAGCATAAGGTATTCAGTATTCAGTCCATGATTATGATATATGGCACCATTCTTCTTCTGTGTTTCAAAGCAATTGCAAACTATTGCTATTACTTTAATAACACTATTAAAGTGGAGGGATTTACATTTACTTTTCATTGCTGTAAGCGATACCCTTTTCCATATAATGAGGTGCAGTATTATTATTATTTTTTTATTTTTTTTGTATATACAGTATGTTTAAATTTAATTTTGTTGTTTTTATTTATTTATTTTTATTTTTCTACTAAAGTTGACGTAAGCATTATGGGATAGAGGGTTTCTTTTTATTATTTTTTTATTAATTTTTTGCAGTCCTCAAAATCGTCATGCTGAAAAAGTCTGTGATGAGAAGTTTGAAAATGAATATCTTTACTGAAATGTGTATGAAGGTCCTTTAGCCACCAGGGATATAGTTGTACATTTATAGGTTCTAGATCACTGGAATGATATACAGTATATGGCTTTAAGTGGCATTGATATATATATTGATATTTGTCCAAAAAAAAAGAAAAAAAAAGAAGAGAAAATTCATGTACTTTAATTACTTTAAAAGCTTACATTGTGTATAGCACGTATGCAAGTCCATTTTCATCATGTTTGATGTAATTTTGTAGCAGTGGTTTGATACTAATAAATGGCAGTTGATGATGGAATTTTAGAATCCTCTGTCGAGTGATTTCAACAACTGATGTGACCTTCACAGTGAGTATAATCCTTAACAATTTAAGACGTACTTACTTCATTCAATCAGATTGTTAAAATAGCCCATCTACAACATGCCATAGTCAGGCAGCACATGAACGCTAATATGTTCATTGCTTCTAAGAAGGATAGACACCCACACATACTGTAGGCACACTTGCTCACAAAACAATTATTTTTAATCAAATTATCCTCACTCATCTGAGATATGTCAGAGAGTGAAACTTTGTATTGTAATTTATATATAAATCTTTAACGAGCAGGTCTGTTGCAGCTGCTCCAACCAACGTGTTGCTGAGTTTTCCATCAGGTGTGCAAAAGATTTGATTACCTGAAGTGTCCATTTAAAATGAAGAGACACATGCCAGATCTTGATATCTGAGCAGGTACATGTAAAACAAATTATTTTTCATTGCAGAGCATAGATTGGTAAGCCGATCTATATTTTCTTTATCTTGTTATACACACATGATTTATTTCTTTATGTTGAAGATGTCTTCCTGTACTGTATGGTGCTATACTGTCTTGCGCTCTATTGAGTGGCTTTGTAGATCCGAAGATACTGTAAATCTGGAGATCAAAACTGTTAATTTCTTTAATTGACGTGTAATTGTTCGTCTCTGTACTATTGGAAGTCAACAATGATACACCCTATTAGATGATGAGCGAGGTAATTGCTCAATATTGTTTTGGTCCATTAGATTTACTTGCAAAAGTCATTTTAATGATTTGTTTTATCCGTGTTGTACTGTATGAGCTAGACCTGGGAATTTCAAAATACATTTCTCTGGAGTAATCATATTTTGATATGGGTCTTTGTACTGCCTACACAGTATTATTTCTTCCATTTGCAGGGAGAAAAATTATAACATTTCCCAATTATGCGATGAGATTCTTATACTGTTAGTCAACTATAATGCTCATTTTCTTGGCTCTCTCTGTAGCGCCCTAACAGTTTCCTTTTCAGTGCCTCTGAACAACAGACACAAGTAGATAGTATTATATGCTAATACATTTTAAATCCAGTGGCTGAATTACTGAGTGGAAGTGCATTGCAAGGCCATATTCTCCCTCAAGCGCATGATGAGTGGAAGCAGCTCTAGAGGCTAATTGCCCTCACCCACCTCCTCCTTTCAGTCCCAGTAGTACCATGTTTAGTGTTACCAGCCACCGATGAAGTCTGCAACGCTGTTCAAGTGTTCAGATAATTAAAGCTCACAAAGACGGTCACAATCACGCTCTAAAGAGCAATGAGTTAAATCAATGTAATGGATTTAGCAAGCAACAGTTAAGGTTTTGTTGCTTAATTGTGAAGCACACCCCTCACAATCGCCCCAGTCGTCCCGTGGGACAGAGTGGGGGGGACGGACGGGGGGACGGACAAGGAGTACTTTCACTGATACAGTATGCAAATGACGGGAAATGGAACTTGTGATCCAGAACTACTCCGCTCAGAGATGGAACTATAAGTGACAGCAGCTGAAGTCGGGAAGTGAGAATTTACGAAGTACTGCGAGATGAAAGTCTGCATAATGAGACCTCTGTCTCAGTAGGATCCTTCCTCTAACGTAGCAATTAGGATGCCTGAGACAAGCTAGATGGCCAACTAGCTGGCTTTGTGCCCTCTGATGTTTTGTCATTCAACAAGGCAGCTCATAAGAACAACATGTGTTGTTTCATTTTCCCTACAACATCCTCCGCTGATAGAGTAGCATGCTTATTTGTCGAGTAACAAAGCTTTAGACGTGAAGTACCAAACTTGGTCAACATCCATCACAGCTTTTGGACAACTCCAGTATGTTTGTGTATTGCTTATGCTCTGATGATTGCATAGTGCATACTGTAAGGGTTGAGCAGTGACGCGCCACATGTCCACAATAGCAGCCCATACTGAATCCTATGCCTCGTTGGCTTCTTTTGTGACTGGTGGAGGAGGACTGGAGACACCTGCTGCGCTCTGCTGAGTTAATTTCAACTTCCACGCATTCTGCAGTCCCACTCCGGCATGGGCACTTAAATTGGAACATGGTTGTCGGTTTGTAGTGATGACTCAGTGCATTCTGTGTCTCATAGGGCATCACAGTATGTTCATGAGCCAGATAGACGAATATGCTCTCCAAGGCATTCGGGCCGCAGTCCAGGCATAAAGGCCTGCTCAGCCAACTCCTCTTGGACGGCACACGAGAGTGCAGGGTACAGTAACTGTGTTGCTTTATTAAGCGCAGGTCAGCAGCATAAGTCCCCAAGCTCTCTTTCTCTCTCTCCTCGTGTTGGCAGACAATTGTTCTCTGGCTTCACACTGCAACACGGGCCGACTAAATCGTTGCTCCAAAGTGGCCATGAGAGTGATGCAGCCCATCCGGAGCTCATATGTATAATATCTACATCCCTCTGCCCTCTAATGCCAGTGCATTATGAAAGGCTGCCTGGTTGTCTTCGCCAGTCGGCTAAGTTGAGCCGCCATCTGGACGCGAACAAGGTAGTGTGCTGGTCCGTCTCCACTATATCAGGGTATAGCGCGGCACCTCCTCTAGCCGGTGTTCCGCCGCCGAGGCTTGATGGTGAGGGGAGGAAGGCTGCTCGGAGCCCCTGGAATCATCAGTGGATAGGATGTGCTGCCTGTGGTGCTTGGCGGTGTGGAGTGGTGGCTTCCTGTAACCCCTGGGACTGTAATGGTGTGTTGTTTCAGTAGCTTGCCGACCACAAGGCTTGGCTGGTGGCTGCTGGAAACCCCCAGGCTTGGCACTGCACGGGGTGACACACAGCATTGTTGCCCATTCCTGCCAGTGACCTCCAGATGGACTGGCACCCTCAGGCCAGCATATAGGAAGTTGGTGTCTTTGGCAGTATATTCTGGTACCATCGCCCCGGCAGCACGCGTCCTCTTGGCGGAACATTAGCATCTGAGCAGATGTGTGCATGTTATTTTTAGGGACATTAGCATCGTATATATGCAGGTGTGTGGCTGTATATGCATGACATGCTGCCCTGAGGCGAGGTTAAAGAAAGCAGCTCTGTGTCAGTGTCCTCTTTGAGAGTGTCTTACAGTCGGTACTTCTACCCAGAGGCGAGTGCGCACCTACACAGTGGTGTCCTCTTTGTGCCTTCCTGGCCATTAGAGGGTTTCCCAGGTGTCTTCCAGCTTGGTCATCCAAGTTCTGAGGCCAATGTAGCCAATGTTTTTTTATACTGTCAGGAACTATGTTCTTTATTCAATGTTTCATCAGGATAGACAATGACAGTCTGTCCTGATGAAGGTATAACGACCGAAACGTTGAATAAAAAGCAACAGTTCCTGGCAGTGTGCGGGTCCTCTTCTTTGATATCATTTTCAGAGATCCCCTTTGGAATATATGCACTTTTTTCCTACGCACCTGTCACCAACCTTTTGAGGTGTGCATCAGCCTTTTTCTATAAAGCCTTTTCTATATATTTATAGAAATACTCTTTTATTTATAAAACCTGCACACAAGGCACCAAACTAAGTCATATTGTAGTGCAGAGCGAGACAAGAGGGAGGATCACTTCTCCTAACCCCATCACCCAAGGTTCCCAACCATTAAACATACCATAACATAAATGATTATAACATAAACAACATAACACGTGAATCCCCCAAAACATCACCTACAGTATAACAAATAAAACCAAACCTCTAGTAGTACATATACTGTCTTTATGTACACAGCTCTATACAGATAATGTTATGTGCTCATTGCATGAACACTGCATATATCTCTGATCTCCAGTATGATGATATAAATACTAGAGCACAGCTCATAATGCACTGTGGCATGCAATGAGCATGCAGTATATCAAGATGTAGTGAAATTCAAATGCATGGTGTCAGGGTGCTGCGCGTGGCCTATAAGGCACGCTTGGCGGGCATCATCACCATGAGCATGCCTTGCAAACGGCCTCGCTGAAATGAAAAACAAATGGAACACTTGGAGCCCGAGCCGATTCCCTCCCCATACTGCTTCCCCATCTGTCGTTCCCAGTCACTCCTTCACAGGGAGAATGCCTTCCTGCGTGACCTACGCCATGGCTCACAAGATGGACGAGGTGGGCCTGCTCTCTGTCCTCTGTCTTCCCCGTGCCAGGCAGGGCGGGCAACGGGCGGGTGCAGCACAGGGCACTGAGGCATCCACAACACCTGCAAACTGAGACTAATGAGGCTACGGGCCAAGTGGCCGCCCGTCCTCCCTGCACTAATCAATCCAGCAAGCCATTAAGGCAACCTGTGAGAGTAGCTGGAAGTCGGCTAAAGCCACACAGCCTAATACAGACGTGAAGAATTACCAGTGTGTTTAAATACAGTTGACCCGTTAAAAATCCTTTTAGGGGCCAGGATCTTTAAATTGGGGGACTGTACTTCATTTGGGGTGAGAGGGGTTGATTTGTTGAAGGATTATTGTCGTTGAGCCTCTTCATGCACTGTTGCTCATTTAATACCTAGCACACAGTAGACTCTAAAGATGTTTGCATTTGAATTGAAATCTCCCCTTCCCCTCCAATCTCTGGCAGCGTGCTCTTCATATTACCATTCTCCTGCCGCCTGCCCACACCCTAGACAAGACAGGAGCCACAAATATACTGGAAAAAGACACACTGTCAAAAAAAATAAAAATAAAAGAAAAAAAAATAAAAGAAAATCATACCACCATGTTATTATCCAGCCTCGGAACTCTCCAAGCAATCACATTCGAGAGGCATCTCTCATGAGTTCCCTCCCCGCCACAACAACCGGTAAGCATGGCTAATGGAAATTTAATCAGCGGCGAGAGAGGACAGCGGGCATAATGCAACAGATAAGAAATAGAAGAAAGATGCAAATGGTATTTATTTTAAGCAGGCCATGCTGACAAGCTGATAATACGTCCTCGTGCGGCTCTACCCCGGAGCTTCCTTTTGATGGCTGCGTGGTGGTGTACGCCATATTTCACAGCCTAGCGTTTATGGGAGAAATGGTGTGTTATTCATAGAGATGTTTTCATTTTGTGTATGCATCTTTCTCAATGGCGTCCGTGCGCCATGGCTGGGGGCACAAATGAATACCAGAGTGATGTAAATGAATGCTGTCATTGTTCACAGAACATTTGGGTACTGGAACCCTGCCGCATTCCTTAAGTGTTCCTGGGATATCCTAATTTTTAAAAGCAGCCATGTCCGTCAAGCAAACCTAGCCCAGTTGTCCCAAATTGTGCTTTCCTGGGCATAAACAAAGTGTGAATGGCAGTCCCACCGACCGCTCGGGAAGTCAAGCTGTGAATGCTCCGTGAACCACTTTTTTCTGCAGAGAGGCTGCCTGGTTCCTCCGAAGACATCCAAAGGGCAGCATGGTTGGTGAGGCCTTTATCTACAAAGGCACATAGTGGTGAAATGCTCCATTTCAGAACATGAATCGAGTGTTGCCCGTATGCAAGCCTGCACATGAGGTAGTAGGCTATCTTTCAGTTCAAAGGGAGCTGCTGAGCTGTTGCACTGGAACAGTGATAGAACACCTGCAAAGCATTACAGAGTACACTTAAGGTGGTAAATGGAAGCGATGTGTGTATAAGGGCAAGGTTTGCTTTCCGCCCACAAATGTCTTACTGGTAGATCTGTGCTCTGGGTTCTATAACAAATGGTCAGTGTTTGATAAATCCACCCAGGGCCTCGATCAGGCAGACGTACAGTAGGTTTCAAATATCAATTGAAAGTTGGCTTAGGATGAAGTGAAATCATTGCTCCCGTGACAGTAGACATTTAGAATTTGGTAACTGCCGGAAAGAGGGCTCAATAACCAATTCAGTCTTTGGAGCCATTTCTGTGAGTGCAATTGCAAAGGATATCTGAAATGCCAAAAAATATCCATAATAATATCAGTCTCCATTCATCACTTTTGGAGCACATGCTAAACGCAGGCACAGCACTCAAAAAATCAAGTGGCTCGGTAGAGCAGTAGGGGTGCACAACTGCACATAATTAGCGTTGAGATTGTTCAGGCCAACTATGCAGGTCAAAATAAATGGGTATCATTTTAACCCAAGCACTCAAAAGAGAGCTGTCACTGAGTCAAAACTAGGACTGCAATTACTCATGTGATTGCAGGTCTTTATTATTCATAGATGTAATTTTTTTACCATGCAATAATGTCCTACTCAAGGGGCTTCATTGTACACTCTGACTATATATTTCAGTCCGGTCCAGACAGTCCTTATTTTGTCCTGAAGCCCAGGTGCATTTATAGACCACAGCAGATTAACCCAGGCTGTCATTAGAGCTAATATAGCTGTCACACAGGTACTTAGAGGGGGCTGCTATGCTGTCTCCATGTTGGAAAAGACACATGGCTCTTTCCTCTGCTTGTTATGCTTGTCCTTGCTTTAACTTTTTTCTTTTTTTTTTCATCTTCTTGAATGTGACTGATTGCTCAATGTCACTACAACTGCACAGATTTACAGAGAAGCTTCCCGGACCGATTGGGTATTCATACTCAAGTCTTGTTTTGGTACCATGGCAGCTAGCTGCTGGACATCACAGAGCTGTCGACGCTGATTTACACGTCTCTGCGAACTGGCAGCCTACAACAAGAAGCCATTAAATGAAGCTCGGCGCCGCGTGCCTCAATGCCTTTTATAATATGATCCCAAATTGTCAAATGAACTGCAAGAGTATGCGGAACAGTATGAATTCAAAGGTATGGGGAAGCACAATGCGGTTGATTCATGAGCTGCATGCCTGCACATTACCCCCTACAAGCATTGTGAGAATTGAGAAAAGACAATTGCTTTAATAGACTGCTCGTTGCTGTTGACTTGATGGAGAATGTGTTTAGGTTTTTTTGTGCCTCCGCCAGCAACAACCATCCATATGGCCGTCCGTCCGTACATACATCCCATTCTTGTGAACGTGATGCCTCAGAAATGTCATAACATTATCACAAACGTCCACTCAAGCATGATTAGAAGTAGCTGGTTCAAAGGTTAAAAGAGTATATGTCACATTAAAACACTCCCTGAGTAATTTGTTTGTGTAATCAGGCTCTTGTTTGCACCCCATACAGATTTTAAGTTGCTTGATTTGATATTTAGATATTTGATATTCATTAGATCAGACATGCCCCCTCCCCTCCTCCTATAAAACTCATTAAACTTCAATTTCCATTTCAACCATGTTAGACTCACTGAGAACACACACATCTCCGGTTCTGGTGACTGATATTGCCCTTCTAATGCGTGAGGTCAAAGTTTTTTCAGTTGCTTTTTTCATTTCCAGAAAAAAGAAGAAGGAAAAGGCACAACACCCTGAAGAAGGCTGAGAAAAACTCAAAGGCCAACCGGGTGCTCACAGACAGGAGATTAAAAACGTCTTGAAAGTGTATGGTGCTTCTAGGATAAACGGAAATATATAGATTTAACATTTTTGCCCTGATGAGCCGTGAGAGGTCGAAACATGTTGGCTTTTGTAGAATAAACTTTGTTTTAAACTTCACTTCCGCTCCTTCACATTTTTGAGTGCTCGGATATTGTTTTATTCTTTTATTCTTTTTTGATAGGTGGTGAAAGGTGACTGCACAAAACATCTCTTCACTCACTTCACTATGATACTAACGAGTCTGGACAGACACAGTTGTGATTGACAGGCATACAACCGCATTGCAATGTTTTGGTTTGACATTCGTAATGTTTTTTGCTTTCATCAATACACAAGCATGTGTACAGTATCTCCCTCACGCAGGATGAGACACAAACTACAGCTTCAGTGAGCATCAACATTCCTGAATGAGGACGAGGCAGCCAGGATCATGATGATGAGATTGGACTATAGGAAGACATGTGACAGACTTTCCTCTAAGATGTCCTGCTGAGACGAGACTTGCTGTCATGGTAATTTATTTTTCTTTCCTTCTATTTTGCTCTCTCTCTCTCTCTCTCTCTCTCTCTCTCTCTACAATGCAACATCATACCCTAGAAGACATACCCCAGAGAGACAAATGAAGAGTTCCACACTCCACAGTGGATCAAAGTTACTCTGATCAAACCTGTTCGTCTGACAAACTTCTGATGTCATGCAGCATGTCCCGATCGAGCTCAGCTCATGTGGGGAACCATGTAGGCGATAATGATTATTGTGTTTGCTGGACGATGAAGAGGATTTGAGAAAATGACATATCCCTCTGTGTGCCTTGGTGGCTTCCTGTTGATTAGGAAACCATACATTTTAATAGCTTTTTCTCTTCCCTCTGTTAACTAGGTGCTTCTCTATGCAGGACGTGCCTCTGAAATGAATGACATCCTATTAAGGCGGTACAAAAAAATGGCTCAAAGTATAGCAAAACAAAGGTGACACGTGAGATATGGAGATTTACAGTCTTCTCACAATGCCACTAGCCGTGATTAATGCCATTCACAAAGTCAAATGTAGTTTTATATTAACCACGGGATGTTGTTTTGACTTTGTCACCACCCATTCTGCTGCATGACAGGCCTTTGTGAAAAATAATTTCCATGTATTGACTTCAAACTCTGTTGCACCCTATGGTCTTTTTTTATTCCTTACGGTAAAAATGTCTGATGGCGACTGCAGACGGCAGCCTGCCTACATCTGCTCGTATAAGCCCATGTCAGTAGGTCAAACCATCCCACAAGGTCTTTCTAAAGGACATACTGGTGTTTACTTGAAATCCAAAGCCATATGGGAACTGTTATTGTGTCGACGCTAACACAGAAGCATACTGTATCAGAATCAATCTGTGGGCAAATTGACCTTCAGCAGACAGTGTATTATTTATCTGACTCGTCTTTGAGAAAGACTGGAGAGTGTGACATTCTGAGGGTAACCATTAGCGCCTCCTTCTACCTCCATCAGGTAGGGAAACAAAAATAACTCACAAAGGAACTGCAGAAAAGCTACTATATTCAGGACTCCAATTCCCATGAGTCTGTTCACCCAGGCCTTTGTACCTACCACACCTGCTCTCACTTAAAAGGACTGCTTGATTTATTCTACCCGTTTGACATATTGCGCCCACTGTCTTGCCACACTGTATGCATGTTGATGGAAGTGTCTTTGTTCAATGTAAGTTGCCATTCAGTTTGTAATTTGCGTTTGTAAGAGATAATATTAAGTTTGCCTTTGTCCTCCACTCTTTCTAGGTACTTGAATATCTCAGACATGAGTCTCTGGAACATTTCATCAGCTGTCTTCATTCAAAAGGTATACCTTTTGTATGCAGTTACTAACTCGGGTGTTAAAAGTGCATAACTCTGACCCTTTCTTGGCCTAATTTCACCTGCCAGTGGCCACATTATGCGTCCAGTGTGCTGACTTTGAGACTTTATTGAGACTTTGAGTGGATGGCCTCTTGAGATGCAGCATCTCGTTTTAGAGGGGGTCCTATACAGTATACACATACGTAAAACATTACATACAATACACACAATTTGTATACAAATACAGATGGGTAACATCACATACAGTACTAATACACAATGCACACACGTACAGGTATAGTTAGCCGCAATTTGCAACACTAGATTTTTTTAATTGGTTATGAATCTAGAGTTGCAGCCCATTGATGCCTGTCAATTGAGGCTATTGCAACTCTAGATTCAAACTATTATAAAAAATAAATGTTGCAAATCTGCCTTCAACACGTGAGCTTGTAGATCGCCGATTGTTGGAGAATGTTTCCCCCACTATTAGGGGATGCTGTGGTGCAAGTGGTTAAATAGTCCTCATGGGTTAGTATTCCCTATTGATGGCATGAAACCTTAGGGTGCGTGCATATCTGGATTTCTTTATTCCCCCCCCCGGTTTCCATATATTATAGTTACCCGCTCACCCAGGCTCTTGATTCTTTCACGTTTTCAATGGCATCCACTTTCCTCATCCCTTTCAGCCCTAGCTGCCTTCCCTTTTCTCTCAGTGCCGTGGGGGCTTTTCATGGTGCGTGAACAACTGCTTGTGCATCCTCTCTGATCTATAATGTGCTGTACGTTCTCCTTCAATGCACACCAGTCCTTCAAATACATCTGCATACTACTTTACAGCTTGACCATACCATGTCGTTTTCACCTCACCAATCCATTTTATGAGGCACAACGCTTTTCGGTCGAGTACTGCCTGGACTTTTTAATCCACAATTTGAAGTGTTTACTAAGTACTTAGCCCCTTTCAGGACTATGAGGTTTTATTTTTACATTTGGAATATCTCTACCTCATAGTCCCTTATCATCACTCGGCAACCCCTTGCTCTTTCTTAATGGCGCCTCAGCGACTGTGTCTTTAAAGTAGTATTAAACTCTCCCCGTACTCGCCTGAAGTGCTCCGAAGGTGAATCCTGCAGGTGCGGGCGGTCGTGTGTATCTACACCAAGTTACATTAATCTGCGATGCCGTTAAGTATTTTTAATCATTTTTTGACCGTTTGCTCACACAAACAGACACACACGGGTGTTCGATCTGATGTACCGCCTCCTGTACCAGCGACTGGATCAGGGGCAGTGACGTAGCTATGTTAGGCAGGTCGACAGATCGAACACAGTGTTGGGAGCAAACGGTCAAAAAATTATTAAAAATACTTAACGGCATCGCAGATTAATGTAACTTGGTGTAGATACACGCGACCGCCCGCACCTGCAGGATTCACCTTCGGAGCACTTCAGGCGAGTACGGGGAGAGTTTAATACTACTTTAAAGACACAGTCGCTGAGGCGCCATTAGGAAAGAGCAAGGGGTTGCCGAGTGACGATAAGGGACTATGAGGTAGAGAAATTCCAAATGGCGCCTCAGCGAC
>OOFJ01074838.1:6240-21758 GCA_900323375.1 Benthosema glaciale
TTTGGGGGCAGAGAAGTGCAGCTATGGGATTTGCACACACCGTTTCGATTGGTGTGTCTGTCTGTCTGTCTGTCTGTCTGTCTGTCTGTGTGTGTGTGTGTGTGTGTTAATTTGCGACATTGAGGGGTCAGAAACCGAGCGCTCGAGCGCTGTTCATGCAGCCCGAATAGGGACAAACTGGAGTTAGAAATACATTGTTTTCAACGAAGGCGGCGCAAATAAAAGCTATTTTAGGCATGTGTGTGTCAACACCCACTTCTGGCCAGCTCAAGGTGTTGAAAATGTCCTGAAAGGAAAAGGGCCTATTTCTCAGCTTTGAGTATTTTGGAACAACCAGCTTAAAATGGTTATATCTCCTTCAAATCTGTTCCAATTTCATTGAATGATGCATCATATGAAAGCTTACAATCTGTACTTTAATAATCTGTAAAAAACTGAAAAATGACTCTGGCCGACTTGTGCCTCAAAGCACCAGACTCAGTGACATATAGAAAAAAGTATTTTTCATACAGGATGTGACATGTAAGAATGTGGGTTAGTGGTTCAACGTATTGCGATTCTGACTTGCCGGTTGGTGTGGCTTGTGCACAAAAGGTTTGAAAACCCACTGGTTGGTGAGTGCCATTCCTTAACGCTGTCTTTCTTTCAAACTTCATACTTGTGTCTCAGTATTGCCTTCACCGATTATAATAAAAAGTTGTCATAATTGCCAGTTCGATCCGGGCTCCCCCAGAGTTAGTGTTGAAGTGTCCTGGAGCAAGCTCTGAACGCCTAATTGCTCCTGATGTTCTGGTTGGTGCCTTGCATGGTTTTCCTCCGCCATCAGTGTGTGAATAGGTGAATGCAATGCACAATCTATGTAAAGCGCTTTGGATAAAAGCCCTATATAAATGCACCATTTACCATTTTATTTAACAGTTTAGTAGGGTGAATGAATTGTGCTATAATGGGGAACATCTCCTGGAGTGGAATGAATTAAATCGACCCTAATAAGTCAAATCTATATTCTGGTCATGATCATTCACAGCAAGTCCAGGCAACTGCCTTCATCCAAAGATGTACTACTGTATAACTGCACAGTAGTTGCACCAGATTGATCATTTTAACTGTGAATGTTTAAAAATGTATCTGTAAGGGTCAGAGTCACAGTTACACTCATGATAACACTTCTGCCTGTAGTGGAAGTAGATTTCAGAAGACTTGGTATAGACTTGTAAACAAAAATAGTGTAAGGAACAATTTGCATATATTTTTTATTTTAGAATAGCAAATTACATAGGCCTTTAGTCATATTAGTGTAAACAAACCTTCAATATAAAGGAGACACTTTGGCACCACTAATTGACAGACAGGCTGGCTTGGTCTATGTTAGTAGTCATGTGTTAAATTCACAAGAAAATATCCCTTGAATGATGTTTTAAATTCCATATTCTGTATAAGAAGAACCTTGGAATGTGTTATTTGACCTACCGCTTTACCTTTTCACATCGGCCTGTAACGCTGTCATTTGCCAATGATGAAATGTACTTTCGTCATTGACGAAAGTGTACTTACAATTACGAAAGTGTACTTCAAAGTCAAACACTGCAAATCAGCAATTGGTTCCCTGACTGCAAATTATCAGTGTAATGTCATCAGAGAAAAAGGCCCACAAGCTCTTCTGTTGTTCCCTAATATATTTCATAAATGTGTCTACAGAGAGAAGGGGATGGCTGAGAGAGAAGGGGATAAAGCATTAAGAGGAGCATGGGACAGTAAAACTGTCCCATGCGGGCAAGATTTAAGCGTCATTCACACTAGCACTATTACAGACTATAAAGAAAATTAGAACTATATTGTTCACCACTGTATTTTGTAATAGTTGGTGTGAACTCTGCCATCCACTTGAGGTTTTTAAAACTATATTTTTATAGTTATAATAGTGCTCGTGGGAATGGCCATTACCCTTGGAAAAAGTTATGAGCCGTTCCAATCATTTGGAGCATAAAGAAGTTGATGGGTATAAATTTAAGTCTGATTTTATTTATTTAATTTAAGTCTGTGCATGTTCAAATTCTATACTTACATTCATTATTTTTCCTTTTTTATAATTTTCAACAAAATAGCACATTTTACACCTTAGTGCCCACTCTTCCAGTATCACAAGGCGGACAGGACAGACTGCCGCAATTAACTGCAGCTTGTTTCTAACCAAACTATACATTTTAGCTGATAAGAACTGCTGAACAATGTTGGTGTAATTAAGGGGATGATGTTATATACACAGATTTATATACACATAAAGAGTATCCCAGTCAGAATTACCATTTGTCCATTTGTTCATGTTAAATGATCTAATGATCTAAATAATCTAAAGAATGCTTTCATTGCTTGGCATGCCTGAGCACAATGGTGAGCGTTTTAATTAAGCAATATCACACGAGAGGGTGTATCGTCACTAATGCACGCCTGCAATGCTGCAGGAGTTCCGAAAGGCAGCGCAGAAGTTCATTAATGACAATAAAGAACCCCCTCGAGTGTAAGATTGCAATTATAAAATAGTTACCCTTAAAACTAAGATACTCGCAAAGAAATCACATTTTTTTAATGACACATGAAGCCACTAGGCCACACATGTCCCAAGAAACTAATTAGCCTAGCAACCCAGTCTGCTGGCTTCTTTGTTTTGTTTATATACTCGTTTATATGGCTTAAAAGAATGCTTCCTCGAAACAACCTGCTGTGTAATAATAATTTTAGGGACGGCGGAAGTGGATTAGTGGAATGACTTGCTCTGTGGACTGCCATCGGGGCAGGGTTTTCTGACATTCTTATTTTAGAGTCATAATCAGCGCAGTGCACTACCATGATGTGTTAACTCCATTGAGCAGGAAATGGTCAGTCATGTTATACCTTTTGTAGTCATGTGGAAAACGTACCGATGTGTAAATCACTCTCAGTGGATACATGTACAAAAAACAAAAAGACACTGTTAAAGATGCTCAGCTGTTCTGCCAGTCACATCATCCAATCAGAATCCTCTATGCCAAACCAGGCTTTTGGGTGGCACATTCCACCCAACTAATGTGCAATAATAAAGTTTATATGCTCGCAAAATGTCCCTTCCGGACTGACTCGTAAAATTGGAACTTTTGGCTGTCTGATCTTGCAGATGTTACAGCGGAGGCTATAATGACCTGCCTCGACAAAGTGGTTCCCATGTAGCTGCTTGATCCCTGGCTTAACAGATGCCATCATCCCTCAGTCATAACAATACGCAAACAAAGGTACCCGTTTGGTCAGTATCATCGATGTCAATAAACAGACACTACATGTCATGCAAACATAGTAGCTCTTTGCTGTCGTATAACCCTCACATGAGAGAAAGAGAGTGGTCAGTGTGCGTCAGAGAGAGAGAGGGTCACATGTGTGGGAGGATATGTCGTATGAAAGTGCATAAATAATATACAACATTAATTATGACTTTTTGATGTAGTGTGTGAATCACTGACAATTTCATCATCATCATCATTTATTTATTTATTCATTTATTTCTATTTTTGTAAATATATTTCGTAGGGCCTTTTTCTGCCTTTATTGATGATTATTATTCCTGTCTAATTATTGGTATATTTGACGGGAGATGGGGGTGGGGGGCACAGAAAAGGCCGTTGGGATTGGGAGTCGAGCCCGCGGCACGCCGTCAGGCTGGCTCAGCAGCCCGTGTACCCAGAGTCCCAGACCCAGACGGTTGAGCTAACCACCCCCGGGGCTGATCTATTCTTTGCTAAATGAGCCAGAGGTAGGGCTCAATTTGTCCACTTTTCCAGCGACGTGGACTCTTAATCATGTCAAAATGACTTGACAAGTTGTGCCTTGGACTTTCCCTTTTTTCCTCTTTTGTGATTATGTCTTGACCAAACTGCACCAATGCACAATGTATTTACGTACCTTGATGTCCAACGGAGCTGGAAATAAATAAACTGAACTACTTGCACATGCATGAGATACAAAGGCATGCACACACACGTGCACCAATGCAGGCACGCACGCACACGCATGCACGCACACAATGCGAATGCGTAAATAAATGCACAAACAGAGATGCACACACAACTAACAAAGGTACATGCGCACATCAAAGGCACAGGGATTTATTTTCGTACATGTAAATTTGCTTCACATGAATAAATCTATCACTGAGTCAGGCTTTTGTGTAGCACTTTCCAATGCATGGGGCTTGTTGGAATATAGAACACAATACCACAGGTTTTTGTATTCATGTCTCCAGGATTGCACAAAAAAAACAATCCTGGAAAAACAGAAATGCTATAAGTGTGCACAGCACTGTTCCACTGAGGGAACCCGAATCCTAAACTAGTCGCTCGGAATAACTTCATATGGATGTACAAAGTTTGTGAGTGGCATGCTATCATTTGTTAACGAGGCTGACTGTGTCTTCATCGTGTAATGTATTTGTGTATTCATGCGTAATTGCGTATGTGTGTGTGTATGCCATGCGTGAATGAGTGGTGCCTGCATTATATAATCCATTTGTCATCCTGTCTGACCTTTCTGATGTACTGTGGCAACATACAGAGCTCAGAATCAGCAGAGAAGAAGAAGCCTGTCACGTCCACTTAGCCCGACGACAACTTTAACATGCATGGCACTAATTAATCATAAAGGAACCACATACTCAGCAGGCATCAAACCACCCGTCATTTTAAAGATCTACTGTAAATCAACAACTTCAGTGACATAACAAGTGCGTCCAAAGAACTAGTTTCAGTTCCCAAACGGAAGTTTAAACAATAAAGCCTGAGTTCAACACAACAAAGGAGCAATAATAAAGTGTACAAAACTCGTTAGTCCATAGGGCTGTACCACACATGGACAAATGACATCACCAACTTGCAACAGAGGTGTGGTCCATATTTTCTTTAATAATAAATACAATATTTCAGGTGCTTTTAATTTCAATTTTTTGTTATATAGGGCAAGCATAATGTACTGTATTAAGCCATATACGGCTTATTAGCCAGGGATCCTTTTAACAATATAAAGTATTCAAAAACAGTTTGTCAAGATTTCAGTTGTTTTTCTTTTGTAAGGAGTAAGGAATGACACTTTTCCCCAGGTGAAGGAGTTTAAGTATTTCGGGGTCTTATTCAGGAGTGAGGGGAGGATGGACAAGGAGATCAGCTGGAGAATCGGAGCAGCAGGGGCGGTGTTGCAGTCGCTGTACCGCACTGTTGTGACGAAAAGGGAGCTGAGCCAGAAGGCAAAGCTCTCGGTCTACCGAGCAATCTTCGTTCCTACTCTCACCTACAGTATGGTCATGAAGTGTGGGGCATGACCGAAGGAATAAGGTGTAAAAAGCGGCTGGCCGGTCAGTTGGCGGATATCTCCCTTAGAGATGGGGTGAGAAGTTCAATCAGCCGAGAGAGACTCGGAGTAGAGTCACTGCTCCTTCAATTGGAAAGAAGACAGCTTAAAGTATGTTCACCTGTTGTGCTGCTGTGCACAACGAAGCTGCTGTGCACAACATATCACTTGTATGGTACCACAAATTAAATAAAAGAAGACAATATGATGGCTAAATAATTTAACTTTAGCCGTTGAATAGACAATAAATAATGAGGCCAGGTGTCAAATAGCTACAGTAATGTATTATTTATTATATACAGCAAATCTTGTAGGAACCGCGGCCCCACGACCTGACAGACTATATTTGTTTTGATGGCATATTAAAGTCTTAATATCCAGACTGGATGCTTCCCTTGCAACAACTCCTTAATGACCAGAACCTTGCCAGCATTGTGCCTCCTTGCACTGATAAATTACCGCCCTGTTGTGGCGCTTACGCTTCTCTCTGATCAATGGCATACTACATTAAATCCATAGAAAGATACAACTACTGTACTTTACTTCTCATTGGAAAGGTGTCCGTGCGTACTCTTGTATATGTAACAATGGGTTCTATGAACCCACGCCATTTGGGAAAGAACTTGGGTGTTACCACTGACACTAATGAAGGCTCTGTTCCATTCTTGCCAAACATTATGGTTAGGCTGACCTAGGATCAGATTACTGTGCATTGCTGTGCAATATTCAAGGGGAAAAAAGCTGAACTGTGCATGGGTGCCAGGCCGCCAGTTGGCAGTAACTTGGGACAGCGTGAAGCTCTGGTCTGACAACTGCGTCAGACGCGCCGTACTAGTCGGCACATCTGAAAAGTACAGTAACATGCTTTGTAGATTTGTGGAAAATCTGCAAAATAAACGCTTACACAAATGTGTTCATAAAGGTGTCTACTATCACCTCTCAATTTGTTCCAACACAACTCCCTTAGGAAACTTTGTGACAGGCAGCTGAAAGTGGGTTACCATTAACAATCTATATGCCCCAAAAAACAACAACAAAAAAACACACTCCTGGGGCTAAAACCGGCCATAGCCACTTTTCCAAATTTGATTACTTCATCACATTTGTGATGACGGCTATGAAGGTATTGGAGTTGGGGAAGCAGTGCACTGGTCTTTCATTTCCCCGGCTCGCCTACGGCTTTCACATTTATTTGACCATAGCATATCAATTCTCTGCGGAATCAAATGAGAAATCTATGCTGTGCCAATCTCTCCATGCATATTAAAACTCAAGCAAGGCTGATGGAGCAGCTGGCTATTACGGTGCACACTGCACTGCAGCCAATTTGCCTAGCAGCGGCTTAATATGGCATTGGTGGATTAATATTATTTAAGGTTCATTCACCCTTCTGTCTCTGTGACACTACCACTGCTGACTCCAATAGCCTGTATCGATCTGCCTCGTGTTGTACAGGCCGAGGTGATTACTCTCAGACTCAGGTTAATACAAAGGGCTCATAAACCCAGCCTCGTGGTGTTTATGAGCCCTTTGGGCTCTCAAAAAGACAAAGCCAGCACACAGCAAATTACTCTACTGCTGTTAAGAACAACGCATAACTCTACTTGGAAGGCCTAAATGCTTGTTGGCTCAGAAGATGAGGACGCAGCTTCTTTGTGCGAGTGCTTATGCAGTATCATGTTTTATCCGAGAGTAGCACTGATGGCCCCCTGTGTTCTGAAAGAGCTATCAAGCTATGATCTTTAACTAGTAATTCTAGAGGTTCATTGCATCCTCAAAATGTACGCATCGCATAGCGGCGGTTGTGCCACATGAGTCAGTATAAGTGACAGAGGGGGAGAGAGTGGAGAGAAAAGCGCAAACTTAAGTAGGTTTTACCAAAGACGGGACAGAGGACAGGACAGAGGACTTAGGTCTGGACATATTTCTGTTCAAATACGTTTGTACTTGGGGTGCTAATAATTATCCCCGAACAGATATGGATGGACTAGTACACCAACAGTGTTTCTGAATACCATACACTCCAAACTGCTTTTTCATAACCCGAGACCCAGAGATTATTTATGAAACAGCAAACCATTGTATTAAGCTACAGTACATTGATATTGTTGCTATAACCTACTTGGAACACATTTAAATGATTTCTAGAAGTTACCGGTATACACTAGACTGAATGGATAAATCAATAAATAAATAACAATTCATGCTTTCCTCTTTGCAGGTGTCACAAGCTGATTTTATATTCCCCTTGCAGTTCAACCAATAATCTCAGACAACACTTAAACTTCTGCTATAAGGTCAAAGCCCAGTTTGTAACTTCTGCTATAAAGGTCAAAGCCCAGTCTGTAACTCCTGCTACTGTATAAATGTCAAAGCCCAGTCTGTAACTCCTGCTACTGTATAAAGGTCAAAGCCCAGTCTGTAACTTCGGCTATAAAGGTCAAAGCCCAGTCTGTAACTCCTACTATAAAGGTCAAAGCCCAGTCTGTAACTCCTGCTACTGTATAAAGGTCAAAGCCCAGTCTGTAACTTCGGCTATAAGGTCAAACCCCCAGCCAGAACTCACCTTCCAGCTCCTCTTCTGAGATGCTGGCCAACACATCACTGTCAGTGTCAGACACTGATCGACTCAGGCAGTTCCCCTTGTAGAGAAGGCCTGCCGTTACATGGTGGAACGGCATCTTCTCCCTATGGAACAAACAGAAAACAGGAGAGAGAGAGAGAGAGAGAGAGAGAGAGAGAGAGAGAGAGAGAGAATTCCATGAGTCAATAATGAGTTGTGTTTTTATCAACAGTTGACAGTTAAGCTTCTGATAGACAAATTGTTTGTAACGCGGTCCCAGCCTTACTCATCTGCGAAGAGAAAAGCCTGGTCACAATCTAAGGCAGAGAGGGTATCGGAAGGAGTGTCGGGACGGAACATCCGTCAGATGTATTTCCCCCGGATACGATATTTTCTCGACCAATAAACAACACTTGTTTCATTCACGGAGATGTAAACAGATTTGTAATAGGTCAACGTAATTTCCTTGAGCTCTACTTCCGCCCAAATCCCGCAACCTCCGCCCAAAACATTTGATACTGGCTACAGCATAGGTCTTGCCCAGCATGGCCAAGTCCTGACCCATAACAGCCCTGCCAAACCGAGCTCAGCCGTATTGGCATGACAGGTAGGCGAGTGGGAGACTGAGGTTCAATCCCTGCTCCTGCACATCCCTAATATGCATAATGTAAGGGTAGAGCATTAGTCTATTTCTAACAACAACGTAGTTTAGTTTAGTTTATGTATTTGTTTGTGTAACATAAATCATTACATTTGACATTACATCCAACATTTCTTATAAACACAAAGCATGTATCATAGACTCATCATTAGAATCACATCTCTTTCTCAGCTCTTTCTCTTTTACCCATACATATGTCTCACACCCATACAAATGTATGTAACACACGGCCATAACAACTGACAGAGTCCCATGGGTAGGCCACACAGCCTGGCGAAGACCTGCGTTCCAATGAGTGCCTTTTTCTAGTTTTTAAACTCTTTAAGCTTCATTTGCCTTTAACTACTTCCATTTATTTAGATGCTTTGGATGCTTCGGTCTTCTCCTTGCCAGATTTGTTTTCATTTCTTTTGACAGACTCTGTGTGTGCCGAACCTCTGCGAGTAAAGACAGGTTGTTAATGGTGTGGCTACGGTCCAAGACTGCTACAGCTGCTGTCTGTAATATCCCAACTATCTGTCTGGAGAGGAATATGATCATTTCTGTCCAAGTTCAACAAATAAACACTAGTCCTATTGGAAACTGGGTGAAAAGGTGAAAACACATGCACGCACGCACGCACGCACGCACGCACGCACGCACGCACGCGTTATGTCCACATGGGAGATACAATACATTACAAGGACACAAATATTTACAATGTGCTGTACGAGTCAGTCATGGGAAAAGTACAAAAAATCAATACTGCAATATAAGAATACTCTGTTACAAGTAAAGGTCCGGAATTCAACATTCGAGTGCAGAATGTCCCATTTGAAAAGAGTTTTCAAATGTGTAATAATCTTTTGGAAATAGCAGATCTACAAGCTCACAAGGTATCACAACGCATTGTGAGCTTGTAGATCGGCTATTTTCAAATGGCCGAAATGTATATAGTGCTGAAGTGATTACTGTATGTTTTGAATCCAAATTTACATAACAAGCCAGTGTCCTCTTTTTTGCAGTTCAAAATGTGGTGGTCACCCTACACGGGAATAGGAAGTCTGAGATCCACAGTATTAGACCCACTCTGAATTGTTCTACTGACTATTGTGGTGCTCTTGCCCACAATCCACCCAGATTTCCGAATAATTGTGTTTGCCCTCTACTCCTGGAAAATAATAAGCAAAATGATTTCTGTCAGATGTTTCCACACAAAAACTATAGATAACCAATATACATTATACATATTGCCTACAGTGTATACTGTGCATTATCCTCATGTTTATCCTCCAGGGGTAAGTGTGTGTACAGTACAGTTCAGTCAGTGTTAAATAAGGCAGTAAACCATGGGGGGGATCAATCAATTTTAGTGATACTGTAGCCTCGGCCGGGAGGCGAACTCGGGGACCTAAGTATCCGTTTAGAGAGCAACGCAGCACCCTATAGCCTACTATACAAATTAGATTTGGACTTATCTAATATTTCTTCTCACATGTGCTTTGTTCTAAATGAGATTCCTGCCAAGGGCAGAATATAAAACAGCTGTAGGAGGGCATTGCTGTGTTTATGGATATTCATCAAAGAGAGGCACTTTTTATCTCTTATTTTGTGTGCATGATGCCACCAACAGGCCAAGGAACTCAATTCCTGCTCAAATATTTTTTAAATCACTCAATTATGTTATTTTTTTTGTAAATTGATCACCTCAGAAACACCATTCTTCCAGGCTTTGGGTTATGTGACAGCGAGGCTATGACAACCCCCTAATTACAAGAGTATTAATGTTCATGGACATTAAATTCAGTACAACCTAATGAACCTATTATAAGTCACAGAGGACGATGGAGAGGGCTTGATGTGTATGAAGACAGATCAATATTGTTACAAATAAATGCATCAATTTAGGGCATGTTCTTATACTTTGTCTTGCTAAACACTTGTAAAGGAAGTAGCTTGTGAATTCTATGCACAAGCATAGAGCACCCATCGATAAAACTAAAATACGGCAACCTTCTGTGTTTCTTCACTAGTCCGATCAAGAACACAGTTTGCCGGCCACTGCTACAGAGCTGACAATGAGGTTATATCTTCCCTTCTTTTCTGGAATCCTTCCTCAAAGCAGACCAGTAGAAGTAGATCATTCCCTGATGTCATCACTAGGGACACACGCATCAGTAAGCAGGAACTGGGGATGCCAATGAAGGGCCGGAATGTCTGGAGTGGCATTGTGGAATCCATGGTCTCGACCGTGGTCAAAACATTTTAGCCCGTGTCACATTAGTCCTTGCATTGTGTACTTTTTTTTTACCGACATTTAATGTACTCATACTTGGACATTACTTGTGATGTTTTTCTCCTCAGTTTTCAGCCTTTATTTCATAAGCTTTTGCAGTACACTACAGTAATACTGTAACACACATTTGTCCTTTCATGCTGGTCCCTAGTTTGCATCTCTTTCATAGACAGACACCCTTTGCCTGCATGCTCTAACTAATTCATAATTTTGCCCCAAAACAGTCCTGCTGGTGGGACCATTCTCGCCGGTTAATGTCTGACCGCCTGCTCTGCCCACAGCTAAGTACCGTCTGGTCCCGCAGAATTTCCATTGGGACCCAAATACATTACAAACAGAGAGAGAGAGAAAGGCCATTGCAGCACCACGGACAGCGACAGAGTGGGCTGGCCTGGTTTACTGCTCAACAGTAGGTTAATAAATTAAAGCAATAAGCCACAAGAGATCTCAGGTTACAGGTATTTTATAATGGCTGAGAGGTGTAACTCTGACCCTCTCAGACATTTTAAAATACCAGGTAACCTGAGACTTTGAGTGGCTTATTGCTTTTCTAAAACGGTTACAAACATATAGCAATATTAACCTCATAAAACTATTCCTAATTCACAAAAAAAGTAGCTACACTTGGTGCCGCTTTGCGCCAACCAGAGCGAGCCAGTCCAGTTACTTGGCCAGTCTCTGTGAGTGTGACGGGGGAATAGGAGGAGCTTGATGTCTTTACAAGGCCGCCCCGGGGGCCACACATTCACAGTCATACAGTATGAGCGGTGCTTAGACCGCCCAGGATCAGGAGCAAAAAAATGTGATTGGGACATTTTTTTGACAGTAGTATCAATATTATATCCATATCATGATATTAGCCTGGATATTATCTGTGATTTTGGATATTGTACTATTGTAATATGGCATAAGTCTTCTATAAAAATATAAATATCGGATCAGGAAAAATTGGTATCGGGAGATATAAATGAAATGATCAGAATCGGATTGGGAGTAAAATAAATGTGTTCCGGGCATCCTTAGTGCAGGACGTGCCGTGTAGCACTCAGAGTTTTTTTTCTTACAACATTTCTACATTGACCGCCCCCTGGAGCCAGCATTATCCAAACTGTCCTTCAACTGTCTTCGCAGCTGCACCTTGTCTCACCTCATCAGTGTCATTTATTTCACTGCATGCCCAGGTGCAAATACAGACTGCTGCAGCAGTGGCTCAGGGGTAGAGCGGCCTGATGGCAACCGCGAGATTCCCAGTTTGATCCCACGGGCTCCCCCAGAGTTAGTGTCAGAAGTGTCCTTGAGCTAGACTCTGAAACCCCAATCGCTCCCGATGGTGCCTTGCATGGTTTCCTCCAACATCGGGCGTGGGTGAAGGTAATGCATAATGTAAAGCACTTTTGATAAAAGTGATATGCACCATTTACCATTTACAAAGGACACACCACTGCCCCTCTGCTACATCCAATTCCACTTCTACATTCCGATGTATATAGGCAAATTAAAAAGAGCTCTGGTGCTGCTGACTCACTCATATGTAATAGTTTTTGTCAAAGGTGGCTACTGAACAACACAGCCTTCCTTCTCTTGAAGCAGACAGAAGACTTATTACCCAAAGCCATAAACAAAAATAAACACTTACATTGAGTGATATGATTTGCATTTCAAAGTAGAGTAGCAGCCAAACGCTGACACTTTTAACTTGTAGTATAGATCCAATAAAGTCTCATAGATCCTCCATTGAGTCAGGAATGTCTATCTAGTAGAGAGGCTGCTTTTTAGACCATGAAAGTGCTTAATTAAAGAGAATGATCCAAATAACAACACAGGGGCATATGGCACTTTTGCAAGTACACGTCTTTAAAGATGGGGTGCCGCCGTTTTGTTCGACCCTAAAACATGATCATCAGGTATTATGGTACATTGGTTCATTGGTACATTGGAATTAAAATGGTACTTGAGGATCACTGCTTGCTAGGACCGTAAAAATCTCCTCTCATGATGGGGGTCCTACATATTTTCTAATGGGGGTCCGCGGGCTAGTAATGAGTGTCAATTTGGGGGTCCTTAACATGAAAAGGTTTGGGAGCCTGCTATATACTAGCTGCTAGCTCTGACCCTGGCTGAATGTCTCGAGTTGCTGCCGCCCACGTCAGTAGGTTGTGACGGTTTAATGTCAAATTACCACCATCTGAACATTGTATGAAAAATCTAAAGGCAGTCGCGGTAATTTACATACGTGTGTTGTCCCGACGGCCTGAAAAAACACATCGACGGGCTGAAACAACCGTTTAAAACACTTGGTTATAGGCATACTGCGTTGAATTAACATGAAGGCTCGTCCTAGATCAAACACAACTCCATGGTAAAACATGGCTATGCAACCATAACAACCCCATTTAAACGTTTTCTTCAAAGCATCCATTCTTTTCTTCACATCGTCGTAACAGCAGGCATCTGTAGGTTACTGCAACTACCATTACATTTTCCATACGATGTTCAGAAGAGAAGAGAAACTAAATTCCACAAAATGTGGTGGGGGCTGTCACAGACACAGACGAGGCGGGCAGTCAAACCGATACATTATGATCACGCAAGGTTCTGCTGCTTTGTGGCACCGCAGGCGTGCATTAATGACGAGAAAGAAAGTAATATTGCTTAATTCATCCATTGATCCGCTGGTAATGTGTCAAATGAGTCTGACTGTTTGACAGTAACAGTCAGCTGCCTATCACACAGTTCGGGGTAGCCGGCTAGCCGCCGTCATGATCAAACGTAACACACGTGTGTGTGTAGCAGCTCCGCCCACAGAGTTTGACGTATATAAAAAAATGATAATGAGGGGGAGGTGCATAGGTGCGTGCAATATTTAAACGTCACACTATCAGTGTTTACTCCGTTGGCCCGTTTCACTGTCAAGGGTTCCGCCTCCAGGAAGAAATGCTAAATACAAAGTTGTTACACCACTGCACATAAAAATTACTCAAGGGGGTCTAATGAAGTACTGTCACCTCATAAACACATGAAAAACTGGAAAATGTGAAAATTGTGGCACCCCATCTTTAACCAAAGCAATGTTGTTTTTTCACAACACAAACCCTCTAAGAGATAACTCTTAAAGATGGAGTGCCATGATTTTTCATTTCTTCCAGTTTTTCATGTGTTTATGAGTGTTTATCCCCTAACCTCTCCTCTTTGTCATACAACAAATGTGGGTTCAGCTTCAGTTCAGGTGCATCATCAACACCCACCAGGAAAACCAGGTGTATTTAATGAACTGGTGGGGGTGTCCACATAAAAACTGCAGGGGTAAATAAATAAAAAGATCTTCCTCCTTGTATAACAATAATAGCTGATGATTATGTTTTAGGGTGGGAAAAACATCATGGCAGTCCATCTTTAACAAACCAAAACACATAGTGAAAAAAGAGTGGCATAGCCGTCTGGGCACATAGGCTGCCAAACCCGCTTGACAGCGTGTCGCGGGTTCGACTCCCAAACCTGGCAACCTTTGCTGCGTATCACCCCCCCTCCCTTTCTGTCAGCATGCTATCTCTATCAATAAAATAAATATAGTAAAAAATAAAATAAAAAAATGTTTTATCCCATCGCCAGGCATGAGCAATATAAACATTTTACCTTGACACTCATTAAAGTAATAGCAAAATAGGCTTGACAACTCCTACTTCTAACGCTAACCTAAAAATCTGCAGTCTAATGGCAGGCAACACACAAAGAACCAAACCAGTGTCCCGAGCCAAGGAATGACTAATTGAAGTGAAATCCTGACTCAAAGAGCATGTAGCTGTATTCATAGCCGTCTCCATGACAGGGAGGCCAGATGGCAATTTCTCACATCAGGCTCTGCACTATAACAACTATGCCAATGTGGGTACATGGCAGTATAACAACTATGCCAGTGTGGGTACATGGCAGTATAACAACTATGCCAGTGTGGGTGGGTGCCATGTCATTAGTCCGAAGGTTCATTGTTCCGAAACTACCGTAACCCTTTCTCTAACCCTAACCCTAAAGATAACCGTAAGCGCGGGAGCAGTGCATGTTCGCCAACCAGCAGCGCATGTTCGCCAACCAGCAGTGCATGTTCGCCAACCAGCAGTGCATGTTCACCAACCAGCAGTGCATGTTCGCCAACCAGCAGCGCATGTTCGCCAACCAGCAGTGCATGTTCGCCAACCAGCAGCGCATGTTCGCCAACCAGCAGCGCATGTTCGCCAACCAGCAGTGCATGTTCGCCAACCAGCAGTGCATGTTCACCAACCAGCAGTGCATGTTCACCAACCAGCAGTGCATGTTCCCCACCAGCAGTGCATGTTCGCCAACCAGCAGTGCATGTTCACCAACCAGCAGTGCATGTTCGCCAACCAGCAGTGCATGTTCACCAACCAGCAGTGCATGTTCACCAACCAGCAGTGCATGTTCCCCACCAGCAGTGCATGTTCGCCAACCAGCAGTGCATGTTCACCAACCAGCAGTGCATGTTCGCCAACCAGCAGTGCATGTTCACCAACCAGCAGCGCATGTTCGCCAACCAGCAGCGCATGTTCACCAACCAGCAGTGCATGTTCACCAACCAGCAGTGCATGTTCACCAACCAGCAGTGCATGTTCACCAACCAGCAGTGCATATTCGCCAAC
>OOFJ01074975.1:0-19679 GCA_900323375.1 Benthosema glaciale
CTTCCGATCTCTGTGGTGTGTGTGTGTGTGTGTGTGTGTGTGTGGAGCGTGTCGGTGTTATGGCGATTTTGGTGACCTGGTGAAATCGGTGCCTGTTGGAAGTTGTGAGCACGGCGGGCGCGTCATTGACATGCGCTCCCGCAGCAGCTGCGTCATTATGCATTGAGTGGAGAGTGACTTCCGGGAGAGGGCGGACCGTGAATAATGAGCGGCTAAGCCCCCAGTGAAGCTACACCAGGCTTGAAGCGGCCGGAGCCTACTGGCGCAAAGTGGAAGTGCAGCACTATAATGTAATGGAAGTGGACGGACGTTCACGTCAGCCCCTGCTTGTGCTCCTGGTGGCGCAAAGTGGAAGTGCAGCACTCTAATGGAAGTGGACGGACGTTCACTTCAATATATACTCTAAGGTCAGCCCCTGCTCTGCTCCGGCAGTCTTCCGGGTGCTTCAAAAGGCCACTGAGCAACGTGTATTGGAATGAATAGCGGGGGGCGGGGCTATCGCTGTGGTTGGGTGTCTTATCATGTGTTTTCTTACGGGTGGTTTCCTATTGTAGAATAGGATACTCTAGTATACCACATGCACCACATGCACACAGTACCGGTTCTCAACACCAGGGGTCCAATACATGAACCCTTACCAGAGTTAATGAATAAAAGTGTAGATTTGTGGACCAGAGATGACATTGTATAACTAGAGGTGTTTAAATGAAAGGGGTTGAGAATCAGTGGTATAGTGCAGTGGTTCCCAAAGTGGGTTCTGGGGACCCCCAGGGGGTTCCAGGGGGTCCCCAGCTAAATGATTGGAACCAAATGGACCCTTATGGCTCTGTAACTGTGAGAGTGTACAGATGTTATTTTTTTTTTAATTGAACATTGATTTTACAATATAAATTGGGGGTCCCAGAGATAGAAATGCCATTAAATGTGGGATCCATAGACTAATGCATGTCAAACTGCGGGGGGTCCTTGAAAGTAAACGGGTTTGCGGGGTAATTAGTGTCAATTTGGGGGTCCTTGACATGAAAAAGTTTAAACTTTTCAGGACTAGAAAGCCTGCCGTTTCTATTAGCTTGGATTTCCCATCGATGATGTCACTGGTGGATGGGTTTCTGAACTGCCCAAAGCCCTCCTATGAGACGTAGAGTAGAAAAAATGGTGCCATTTTAATTATCATCATTATTAGTGAAGGCCTGGCTATTATATGAAGATAGGTTGAAAAGTGAAGTGGTCCTTTAAGTCAATAACTCAATATCATTGCTTTCATTCAAATGAAATGCTAAATATTGAATCAATCTTTGCATCCAAGTGATAGTGACTGCAGATCTTCAAACTGTTAGTTATTGCCATGAATTACCGTTGAGTATGAATTCGTTTTATTCATAAAATGTGTAGTGCGTGCGTGTCCGTGCGTGCGCATGTGTTTGCGGCACTGTGTGTGAACCACTGTGTAGCTGACAGTGCTACTTAGACATACATTTTTCACTTTATGGATCTCCATGTTTGGGCAAGACTGACCTAGAACTCCATATTTGGGCATGGCCTACTTTTAGTGACACAGTGACGATTAGTGGTCACAGCCGGCCAGCTTAAAATCCTACCCAGTCACAGTGAGTTCCCATATTCTGTCCCTCTCTCCCGTCATGGAAGGAGAGATGTCCCAATCGTCTAGGACTCAGGTATTCTCCTGTCCTGAATGTCCATACGCCTTCACGTCTCAGGTATTCTACTATAAACACTTGAAAACGAGCCACGACAATCTCTACTGCCAAATGTTGAAGAATGGACAGATCCGCTCATTGAGCCACATCAACACCTACTGCGAAATGCTGAGAAACGGACAGATCCTCCCAGCAGCTCAGGAAAGGACCAGCTCCATAGTCAGCCAGAAACCAGGAGGCACAGATGAACCAAGATATTATGGTTGTCAACAGTCAACCAACACTTTAACTCAACCAAGAGAAGTAAACCGATCCCATCAGATGACTTACACAGAGAAGAACACTCACATTTGTGAATATTGTGACAAACGTGTCGATCGGTTAGATGGCCTGAACACACACCAGTGTATCCGTCTTGTAGCGAAACCTTTTCACTGTAAACGGTGCAACAAGAGTTTCATTCAGTCAGCTAGTTGCCGGAGACACCAGCGTCTCCACACTGAAGAAAAACGTTTACACTCTAAACAACCGGACAAGAGTTTCAGTCAAATACTGCCTTTGAAGACACAACAGCGAACCCACACCGGAGAAAAGCGTTACCACTGTAAACGGTGTGACAAGATTTTCAATCAGGCGGGTAGTTTGAAGAGACACCAGCGCCGTCTCCACCCTGGAGGAAAAAACCCTCCAACTGTACACCGTGTGGATTCATTAGACAGTCTCAGTCAAGACCCACCAACAGCAACAACGCCTGGGTGCCTCAAATAGATAAGTTTAACTTTTAGAGAGGAGCAGTGATGATGTCACTGGTGGACGGGTTTCTGAACTGCCCACAGCCCTCCTATGAGACACAGACCGAGTACCTGACTGACAAGCTAGTGATTTACGACTGACATTGAATCCATTATACTACAACCGTGAAATTGCTAATAAAGCAGATGACAGGATGTTCAGGCACACCAACAGTAGGTTCATGGTTCATACGTTTGAACGTTGTGGACATCAATAAAGGCTTTGGGGACATGATATCCAAAGCTGGTGGACATGGCCCCTTATACTGCATTTACACTACAAGGCGACATTGAGTACTTTACAATGAAAGTCAGTGACATGTATTTGTTTTTCTTTTTTTTATGTTACCACAAATATGTGCGTGGAAACAGAACAAAGATCTTAGTACTTAGGTACAACAAAATATTTTCATGTCAGGTTGCTATGGTTACCCAACACAGTTGATATCAGATTACTATGGTTGCCAGCATTCCTATCGGAGACTGACATCATGGATCTCCATATTTGGGCAAGCCTGACCCGGAACTCTATATTTGGGCATTGGCTGACACTTAGTGACCTCATAGTGATGATGAGAGCATCACAGATGGTCAGCTTGAGACCAGATTTTGTATAAAGAGGCTTCACAAGCCCTCCATCACCAACAAGAAGTAAGGGATAACCACTCTACCAGAGACCAAAGACGGACGTTCCCAGTCAACCTGTGTATTACTGAGTTGCCCCAGTCAGTTTAACCACAGAAAGTTTGTAAAACGATGGCAGAGGAGAGCTTTCAATCCTGGTCAAACAATAAGGATGATTATGTTCTCAATGAGGACGAGGTGATAGGGAGCGGTTCCACGGCTGTGGTCCAGACGGCATATTGCGAGTCCAGAAAGGAGCAGGTGGCCATCAAGCGCATCAACCTGGAAAGGTGTCAGACCAGCATGGATGAGATACTGAATGAGAGCCAAGCTTTGAGACAGTGTCACCATCCAAATGTCGTCCCTTTCTACACCTCATTTGTGGTTAAGGATGAACTCTGGTTGGTGATGAAGCTACTCAAAGGTGGCTCTTTGGTGGATGTCACAAAGCCTATTAAGTTGCGTGGTGAACACAAGAGCGGAGTGTTGGATGAAATCTGCATCGCCACCATCCTCAGAGAAGTGTTGAAGGGGCTTGAATACATACATAAAAATGGACAGATTCACAGGGATCTGAAGCCTGGAAATATTCTTCTTGGCAATGATGGCTCAGTGCAAATTGCAGACTTTGGTGTGAGCGCCATCTTCGATGGTGGAGGAGACATGACCAGAAATGTGCGACATACAATTATAGGTACTCCTTGGTATATTGCCCCAGAGGTCATAGAGCATGTGCAAGGTTACAACTTCAAAGCCGACATCTGGAGTTTCGGTATAACAGCCATTGAACTCGCCACCGGAAACCCACCATATCACACACAAGAAGCCCTGAAGGTTCTGCTGCTGATCCTGCAGAATGACCCTCCCTGTCTGGAGACGGGCTTAAAAGACAAAAAGATGGTGGAGAAATACGGCAAGTCCTTCAGGAAGATGATCTCCCTGTGTTTACAGAGAGACCCAGAGAAAAGGCCTACTGCCGCTGAATTGTTAAAGCACAAATTCTTTACAAAAAAAGCCAAGGACAATCAGTACTTGGAGAAGACTCTGCTTCAGAAGTGGCCGACAATGTTGGATCGATCAAAAAAGGTGCGCCGTGTACCTGGCTTCAGCGGTCGTCTCCACAAGACTGAGGACGGAGAATGGGAGTGGAGCGACGATGAGATGGACCAGGAGAGTGAGGAAGGGAAGACCGCAGTGGCGGCTCTGCGATCACCCAGGGTGGACAACGTATCACAGAATGTGGAGATTTTCCTGCCAATCGTTGGCACCTCATGCCTTCAGCCATATGTTTCAGCCCAGGAGAGCGCTGACAACACTGAAGAGATGGGCGGAGAAGCCATACCAACGACCCCTGCAAATACAGAAAGTTCCTCACATGGACCACCGGCTGGACCGGTGGACTGTGCATTAAGCACCAATGCGGTCCCCATCAGCCTGGTGCTGAAGCTGAGGGATGTGAATAAGGAACTCAATAACATCGAATTTGATTTCATGCCTGGCAGAGACTCGGCCAATGGGGTGGCTCAGGAGTTGGTCTCAGCCAGTCTGATCAATGGTAAAGACCTAGTCATTGTGGCTGCCAATTTACAAAAGATCGTTGATGATCCTCAGAACAACAGAAATGTTACCTTCAAACTGGCATCAGGCTTGGATGCGAGTGAAATTCCTGACAGTGTTAACCTATTGGGATACGCCAAGCTCAGCATCAGCTTGTCATACACAGAATAAGACTCAAAAACGAACCAGCCAATAGACAGGTTACCAGTTTAGTGGTAATTATTGCCAGAATAAATAACAGTTCACAATATTACTCTGAAATGCAAAACAGTGATCCCGATAGCAGACAAGTCCAAAGAAACCAATATTAACTAGAACTGCTAGAAAATCGAGGGCCAACTTGCGCATTGCACAAAAGTAGGCCATGGCCTAGCGGAGCGCAGGTACTCACGTAATTTATGTATCTTGTGACATGACCATTAAAATGATTTCACACCAAATAATCAATTATCTGTAGATTTCTTCTAATTCTAAAACCTCATATATAGTATACATCATTACATAGGGCACTCTTAACCAATTGAAATCAGTATATCTATTACTAATACTACCTGATGATCATGATTACTGATTGGTAATTCAACTCGACTACAATTACCCTACCACACTGTTTAAACTCAATTTATAAGATCTTGTGACGTATCTCGTTGTCGTCATCATGTTGTTGTCGTCATCATATATGCCATACTAATATCTCAATTACACCACCATTACATCATCAACTCATCCAACCAATCGAGGTTCGAGAAGCGAAGCGCATGAAAAAACAACTGAAAACAATACTTGAGCTCGCTCCGCTCGCACAAGTAATAAAAGGCCTATTGCCTACAGCATATGGCCTATATCTCACAAAACCAATTAATATCAAATTCGTTGAGGAATAAGTGCCATCACTACTGTATGGTATAAGGGTTTATTACTTAGTTACACACCGGTGTCTCGCACCGAAAATAGCAGATCTACAACCTCACAACGCATTGCATTGTAAGCCGTTGTGAGCTTGTAGAAAACACAATGCGAAACCTATAGGATGAATCAGGCTTGAGACGCATCAGTAGTACCATATCATGCATCAAGTCAGTATTTTATTGTACAAGTAGGTTGATCCACCCTGGCCAGACATCTCTAAACTTCGGTGCGGAATTGTAGCGTGGGATTCTTCATCTTTTTCTTGTAGTCTTCATCAAAGTGTTCATTCTGGGCCATAGTGAAATGGTTCTTCCAATCACCAACCTTTCCTGGTAAATCAAGATTCAAGGTGTTCTTTATTATGTTATGTTATATCATGTCCTAGGTACATGAAAGTAATAGGCCTACTTACTACTTGACTACTGGTTCTTCACAACATTGTAGCAGCAATGCAGCATCATTAATAATAATACAATAATACAATAATATTGTAGATATGCCACTAGGAACAGAAAAAGAATACTCAAGGACAGTTTGACTGACTTGAAGCCAGGCTATAATTACCTAGACTTTAAACCTTGCAGATAGGAATGGATCTGGAAGAGGTTATTATAGCCCGGCTCCAGAAACATATACCCCACCTACTAAGGTTAATATACAGTATGGGCATATGGGCATGCTGATATGCCCGTAGATATCCTTGTCCCTTTTATGACCATATATGGAGAGTCCCTTGTATGTCCATATATGGAGATCTTTGATGTCATCATATATGCCCATATGTAGGCATGCCACCTTTTGTGCCCATATATGGTGATTACTGATGCCAAGACAACACCTTGAGTTTAGACAAACTTTTTCGTAGCCGCAGCGGAAGCCCCTTATATGCTTATGGCTGAGTCATTGTGACATGAGCTTGACATCAGAGGTCCACTGCCGGGTATGGGAGGGACAATTAAAATCGGAGTAGATCGTAACTGAGAAATTGGCTAATTATCCCCTCTTTGCTCTATTTGTGTACTATATTATTTATTCACCTTTCCGCATGAAGGGTGATACTTTGAAATCCATAGCTGTGTCGGTCGAATAGTTGGTCATTTTGTTGCTCTTCATACTGTCAAACTGCACGCCTGCTCTGATTCTCTCCTTCTCTTCGGCTGATGGAGACAAACCAAGAAAGGAGCACAGTCTGTCTATCTCTAGTCCAGTGTCCTGTTAACACAAGCAGTGATAGGAGACAATCTTATTTCTGTTGTATATAATATAATAAAGAGTTCTGTAAAGAGACTAGTATAATTTAATAATTCTGAATTAGACACTTAAACCCTATACTTATTTGTCTGTTTTCCCCAGGGGTCTATACTAGACCCCCCAAAAGCTCACATTGCTTTGCATTGTGACGCATTGTGAGCTTGTAGATCGGCCACCAAATGTTCACCTCAGAATAGGGAAGCTATAGGGTTCATGTGGTTAAATACAAACAAATACAGTATGTGCACCTCAATCAGATCTTCATAGAACATGTAGTGGAGCTTAGAGTGAGCCTGTGTCTCCCACCAGTCAGTCACATGGTCATACCAAGATCCAAACACCACTGAAACCATAGAAGAACAAATCAATGAACTTCTAGACAAGAAAATATTGGAAATCCATAAAGATGATCCCACTAGCTGTTTTTATTACTTCATTTCATACTCACTCTTTCCCTCCATGAATCTCTGAAGGTAGCTGCTCCAGTCTCCTGGCTCTGGCTGGGACATGTTCATGCGATCAAAGTGGAAATAGGACACTGCATTGTCTTTGGCGTTACGAGCCACATAGACAACCTATTCAAAGAAATCACAGAAATCAGGATGGAGTATGAGAAATCAAACAAACCCGTCTTGAGCACATGACTATGGAGAGCATGTGTACCGAAGGAGTAATATTAGAAAATGTGTTTTACATAGGTTGGCCTCCTGGTGGCGCTATAACAGGCCAATGTGAAAACTTTGGGGCAGAGGTTCAGCTCTGGCATTGAGGGAGTGTGTGTGCAGAGTATGGCTGCGATCAAGCCAACTGTGCCAGAGATTAGCTGGTAACAGACAGGACGGACACAAACATGGACGGACGGAAGGACGGACGAACGAAGGGCAAAACATAGTCTCTCCCCATGCCTCTGGCCTGGTGGAGACAATAATACGATTCTAGACCAATTTCATCCCATGGGGGAAATTCGGTTTTCAGCTTCTTTGCCGAGTGCTGCCCACAGAGGGGCACAGATGGGGAGAAGTTAGGGGCAGTGTCTTTCTCAGGGCTCACTTTGACAGGACTCGAACCTGGGACCTTGTGCTCCCAGGAAAAAGGAAAAGCAATGTAATGTAATAGTTAAACTGTGACACTGAACCGATGAACGATCTGTGTGAATATACAGACTTGCCCGAGATTCAATAACTCCCTTAGTACTTCCTCAGTATATTTGATTAGATTGTACTGCATGTCAAAGTAATGGGGTTATAAGTTGATTTAAAAATATGTATTTATATATATATGCTGTACCCTGCAGCCTTGCTCCCAGAAGGACTTTGGCACCAACTGGACTGGAAGATGGGTTTTGATGAGGCGAGGAGATGTGGTCAGTTTATCTGCATGTTCTGTCCCTGTATGGATGAATAAAGGTGAGCTCTGCAGGATGTTGTCATTGGGAGTTGTACATCAAAAACTTCTTTAATATTAAATTGGGATTTGTTTCCTGTTGCAATGTAACATACAAGTATGTCTGAAGGCTCTGCAAAGTCCTGTTACATTAAAGTGTCTTGTTTTAATCTGTGAACCTTAACAAGACTCTCAAACAAACTTGTTTAATGGTTGATTAACCATTAAACTGCATGATATGCTAATTGTCAAAGTAATTACCTTTCATGAACTTTAGAATCAGCCTCTGCCTCGCTTAGAAGTGAATGATGCTGTTTGACCATGTATTGAAACGGTAATATACAGTAATAATGCTACAAAGAACATTACCTTTCAGACACCTGTGAAGATAAACTTCATTTTACCAAAAGGCAAGCATGTATGTGTTTATATTATAACAGAATTAAAGCAAGGCACTATTTTGCAGCGGTCAGACTGTGAGACTGGGAGTTGCATAGTAGCCTTAATTGCTGAGCCATGAGGCCCTTTTTTTAGGAGGAACTCTGTGGGAACTCATGCTCAAACCTGGAGGATAAGGAGGATACATGACCTCAAGGAAAGGTACTCTGTCAGAGATAGGGATGGATGTCTGGCCAAAATATAGAAGGTGTAGCATATACGAGACCCATGTAGTGCCTGAGAGAGAGAGAGAGAGAGAGAGAGAGAGTTATGGGTGACAAAAATCCTTTTCATTTCATGCAAACTACTCGAGTATCTCACTTCCTCACACTGACCAGCTTTAGGATATGTTGCAATGAGAATGTCATCTGGCTTTGCCTGAAAGTTTTCAACATTCTCCCAGTTGTCTGTGAAATAGTTGACCATAGAGACTCCACGGAAGTCAAATAGTGTTGGTCGTGGAGGTATCTTATGAAACAGAAACAATAATAATGACCAGGGCAATTATCATTGTCATTATCATTGAAGTAATCCTCATTAAGGCAGAGAGCATTTTCATATTAAACAAAGTGTAAATTATATAATTAACGTGAACAACAGTGCATGGCATAGTATTAAAAGTACATTAAAGGAAAATTCAATGAAAGGCAAATGTATTTTATAGCACATGCATCCAAGACAATTCAAAATGCATTACATAAGACATGAAATGCCTATAATCACCAATAAACTTGTGCTTGTCAGGAGTATTGCATTGCGTAGGAACAGTTGGAGTATTTATCTTTCTTCAATAACTCCTTGCAAACCTAACAGAGTAGCAAAGACAATTGCACAAAATAGATAAAATTAGTAACAGACTATACCTTGTCCACAGCATGTGACATGCTGACAATTCAGTAATGTGTCCTTCCTTGTATCTGAAGCTTATACAACTCAGCGAGGAGCCTACAAAGCCTCCCCCCTCCCCCAACTGGGTGCTTCTGACCACATCACTGTTACAGTAATGCCGGCATACAAACCAAGGGCTAAAGTCAATAAATCGGTTCTGAAAAAAACAAGAGTGTGGCCAGAGGATGCCTCATAGATTGTGCATTACATTCACCGAAGGAGGAGAAACCCATGCAAGGCACCAACCTGCTCGGTCCGAGCAGGTTCAGCGTTTTGCTCAAGGACACTGTCACTTCGACACTAACTCTGGGAGAAGTTCTTATTTTATTGATCAGATGCATAGTGCTTGCACATCCACTGTAATGTTAACTTCCAACATCCAAAGTCAGTAACCACATTTGTATATCTGTGCCTGTGCTCGCGTACTATGCAGGTGTATCTGTCTTTTCAATAATATGCTGTCATTTATCATTTTCTCTCTGATGGTCAACAAACCTAGCCTGACACTCAGTCTTTTTCATTTCGTTTTACTTCATTATAACATTTTCTTGTGGGTGTGGCTAGTGATTCAGGGCTCAGAGGGCTGGAGCCAGGCTACAACAAACCCAGATGACAGATTTGTGCAAGATGTGGTTTGAAATCTTCATTGTTATTCTGTGCTCTGTCTCTCTATTTTGGGCATGTACAGTAGGCAACATTTTTTAAATGGTTCATGAAAATGTAATTGCGAAAATAGCAAACCTAACTGTACAAGCTCTCAACACATTATGAGCTATTCGTCACAGCGAGTACAGTACATAAAGACCACCATTTGGGAGAGCAGAGGAAATTGTGTCATGTCTGATGTGAAACACATGGCTCCTTTCTGAGTGTCTCTGAGGATGTAGCCTGTATACTTTCTGGAGGAGACCAGACGTATAGCCCCATCCTCCATATATGCACTGATCTTGATTCAGGACCCTACATGCCATGCATACCAATAAAGCAGGGGTTTTCAATTATTGTGAACTAGGGACCACCACCCTGACTAAAAATCAACCTGGGAACCACCACCCTGACTAATAATCAACCTGGGGACCACCACAGTTACGCTTATTCCATTATTTTACTTTATCCAACCTTCCATTAAACTCAGATTAACTGATATACAGAACAGAGAGAGCAGACACATAATGACATGATTATATGGGCACATTTCCTAATGCTGCATTCACATGGGCACGCGTTAGACGGCAAACGGCAAAACCTGCTGGGCGGCACGGAACAGTAAAAAGTTTAAATATTGAAAATATTATATATATTCAATATATTATTGAATATTGAAAACTCGTACAATTAAGGGAATCGGTGAGCCAAGCATTAAGTCTCCATATATGAGCATATTGATGTCCACCATCCACTGTTCAGGAATTGTGGATCTCGGGATCCACATGGAAGGGCAGCCCTTGCTGTCTGTTGTGACATCAGTGAGTCAGGTCATCTAACATCAGACGTAACATCAGACGTCTATGACATACTAATATGGTGTATTGCTCCAAATTTGGGCAATATTTCAGCCAATCAGAATCCCATTGCCCTAATACATATTATATATTATATATTTCGATCCATATTTGTAACTACACCACCAGTCTCAACATGACGAACCATCTTCGCTTCATTGCTCGGACAGTGATGGTTCAAGAAGGCAACGTTGATGTAGCTTACAAAGCTTTAACCAGGGTCCTGGCCCATGATGGGATCATCGAAGCAGTGAAGCGCAGCCGTTATTATGAAAAGCCTTTCCAAAAGAGAAGGCGGGAAAACTATGAGAACTGCAAACGGATCTACCATGCCGACATGGCCAGAAAGCTCTCATTTATCTCCAAGACACAAAGACAAGATGCCTGGACCGGTTGCTAATGACATGGACATCTTCCTTTCTTTATTTTTCCTTTATTTATTCAGGGAAGCCCATTGACTGCAGTCCATTCATTCAAGGACTGCAGTCACTATGTAGTCTGTCCCACCTCAAAAAGCACCCACCATACTCAACATTTCTAACATAAAACCTTGGTGTACTCAACATGTCTGGGTTCACAACGGGGCTCTATGGGCTGGCAAGTAGACTATGAGCACAGTCTTGCAATCGAGAAAGGCCGTCATAGGCAGACCTGCATCCCGAGAGAAGACAGACTATGCACCCACTGCACACAAAATGAAGTGGAAACCGAGCTACACTTCCTAACCATCTGTCCATTGTACCAAGACATCAGAGACACATACTTCCCACAGATTACAATCACCCACGGAGTCTTTGAAAACATGACTAATGACAAAAAACTCCCATATCTGCTGGGCGAAATACAACAATGTGCAAACACAGCAGCAAGATTTGTGACCTGCTGTGATAAGAGAAGGATATCAAATGGAACACAACCACCCTAAAGACCAATCATTGCGTGTACTCCTGCACTATCCACATTGAGTGTTCTTGGTACATAGAAATTGATTTATTGAAGATTCTGACTTTCATTTCTGACATCATTTTTGTGTTGATTGTATTGTATATTGTTGTATTGTGCCTTTTGCTTTGGCAATGTAAACGTATGTTTTCTCATGCCAATAAAGCCCTTTGAATTGAATTGGCTGTCATTTGTCATTTTCAGTCTGATGATCAACAAACCTAGCTTGACACTGTCTGAATTTTCATTCAGTTTCACTTCATAACATTTTTGTGCTGCGTAGCCTATAGGAGTGCCTAACACCACTCAAAAAAGACAATTAAAGACCACCATTTGGGATAAGGGATATGTCAAGGTCTGATGTGAAACACATGGATCCTTTCTGAGTGTCTCTGAGGATGTAGCAAGGTCTGATGTGAAACACATGGCTCCTTTCTGAGTGTCTCTGAGGATGTAGCCTGGTGTATATACTTTCTGCCTTCTGGTGGAGCTAGCCCTGAAACATATTAAAGTACCAGCGTCATGTGAACCATGGCTACTGGTGGAGCCTGACATCAATGCATGTTACATTTGTGATGTCCACTAGTCTCCATGGAGTTGTGGCCTACTACTACTACACAGTTGTTGCTGAGTGAGTGGCCCTTCTGAGAATATTAGGAATAAACCCCCATAAGGGAAAAAAATGAAAATTTTAAATATCCAAAGCATAAAATAGGGTAAGGTGGTAAAACTGATTTCGATGCTAATTTAATTTGTTGAGGAGCTCCTGGGGGGGTTCCTCCCAGTCCCACTTTGAGAATCAATTTCAATTCAATTCAATTCAATTCAAAGGGCTTTATTGGCATGAGAAAACATACGTTTACATTGCCAAAGCAAAAGGCACAATACAACAGTACAACATACGATACAGTCAAGACAAAAATTATGTACATTTGGAAGTCAGAATCTTCAATAAATCACTGCTCCCAGAGCATGGCTCATGTCGCACTGTTTCTTTAAGATTTCTCCTGTGACGTAGGCGGAAGTTCAGAGCATGTCGTATCACAACAAAGATGGCGACGTCCGAGGAGGCTGTGGTGGAAGATACACACGTGGGGAAAGAAGGGAAAAACACCACTAAGAAAAAGAAGGTATTCATAATTACAATTGTCATAATAATCTTTATTAAATACTATTTATATCCGTCACGGTTTCTAATGACATATTGAGCAAAGACAAGCATCGTGCTTTGGGAATGAATCCACGTGAGGTTTCCAGTCAGATGATTCCAGTAGCAGCTATGCTGTAGACTCAGAGAGTCACCGTGGTCCAACAAGCATCCTGCAGGCTGCTGCACATAAACATGCTGCACAAGAACTACTGCTACTGTATAGCATTAATGCTATACAGTAGCAGTAGTTCTCAAACATCATGTCAAGGATCCCCACATTGATATTCAATTATCCCCGGACCATCATTTTAAAATAATGTGTGCCAGGCAGTGAGATCAGAAAATATAGTTATTCCTTTTACCCTTTGTAAAAGGTAAGCAAGGGTCCCGAAAGGGCAAGTCTACATCTACGAGAGTCTCTTAGGCTAGACGAGCGTTATAGCATTGATTGATTGATTGATTGATTGATTGATTGATTGATTAACAGTTTGCAGATGTACAGTACATTTTAAGCACGACTCAATACAGACTTTAAACTGTTAACTTAACGACACCATAAAGCATTTCTACTTATTTACAACAGGGCCTACCATTTTCATTTCATCAAAACATTTAGAGAAAAAATACACTTCTATATAGCCAAAAGCAGGACATCATATCATATAGTGGACTCAGGTAAAAAGTATTGTATTGTATTGAGCTGTGCTTGGAATGTACTGTAATCCTCCACTCTGTTAATAACATTTTCAATCAATCAATCAAACAGTCAGGGGAACAGGGTGGGGGGTGGGGGAATCTGATTTTAGCGTCCGTAGGTGCCCTTTGAGAGCGGTTTGGAAGGAGTCAAGGGTCTTAATGACTGTTGGTAGGGCGTTCCACATTCTGGTGGCATAGGAGCGAAATTAATGTAGTCCCTTGTTTTTTCAAATCTGGGTTGCACATGGTTTGTTGAACTTCCTCTGGCGTAGTGGGTGTGGACTTCATTGACATTAAGGAAGTATTTAGACAGGTACACGTATCTTGGTGGTGTATCGAATCTTGTGGACCAGACCCATTGCAAGATGCTGTACTCTGTGATCCATCGCTATGTACCCTCTGAACAATTTTGACACATTTTGAAAACTTTTGAAAAACATGGGACTTTATACATAATGAGTTTGGTACTTTTAACTATACTTTTTACTTAACTAAGTAACATTTGCAGTACAGGACTTCTACATTGTGGTTTTGCTACTTTTACTAAAGGAAAAACCAATTCAGTTAGTTCTTCCTCCACCACTGCGATGGTGACACCACCAGCCTACAGATAAACATGTATTATGTGTTTGTCTTTGTGGCAGGTTACACCTCGCTACTGGCAGATAAAGAAAGAAAAGAAGAATCAAGAACAGAAGACCGATGATGGACAAAAGAAGGAGACGCCCGATGATGGGCAAAAAAGTGAAGTGGCACAGCAGCAGACAAAAGAGAAAAAGAAGCCGAAGGTGAAGAAAAGAAAACACGGAGGAGGTGAAAATCAGGAAGGAGTTCAAAAGAAGAAGGCTATGTCTGTGGTAAGTTCGTGATTTATTTATTTTTTTATTATCGTAATTTGTGATAGAACAAACTCGTTGTTGGTTGATTAGAGCAGTGAATTCTCAACCATTTTAATTCCCCAGTTTGAGCCACATACCTCCTATTTGATATACGATTTTCATCTTCCCAGGCCACCCAATCTACACTGAAAAGTCAATTTAACAATTTGTACAAATCCAAAATTTAATTAGTTTTTTTGTACACTCAGAGCGTCCGTTTGGTACATTTAGTTGCGGACCACTTGAAAGCCCTTCAAAAGACCCCTGGGGCCTGGGTCTGAGGACCAGCTGATTAGAGTTCATATTCATTGCTTAAGTCAGTTTGAACTTTGAATAAGAGCTTAAGTGTTAAATAAAATACTACTTCTAAACACTTCTGATTGGCTTGTCGTTCTGTGCAGAAGTGACAAAGTTCACTTTTCTCAACTTGCACAGTAATATTCCGACGACACTATAAACAGGAAAATATTCCATGGTCGGATGGTGGTATAATGTAGTTTTCCATCATGTATGTACTATGTATCACCAAACTGTCATGCCTTGGCTTATAGCCTACCCTCACAGGTCAGTGTGCACACAGGCTGCCTAAATGATATATCATTAGTTATCATTCAAACCTCAAACTGTGGAAATATGATATTTCTGTAAGTGTCATCCTGCTGTTTGTATACAGATTCATGGGAATGAACATGCAACAACATAAGTCAAATATTATTGTCTGACTCTAACAGGGACCGAAGAAAAGAAAACGAGAAGCTGAAAATCATCAAGGAGTTAAGAAGAAGCCTATGTTGGTGGTAAGTAAATGTAAAGGGTGACTGCACAAACTCATGTGAAGCCTGAGTCTCATGTAGCCAGAGACAGATCAGAGATCTCCACCTATACTATGACCATCGCCATTCTGACGCGCCACATTGCTAACCCTGTCCCTAAACCTAAGCACACGCAGAAGCCATGTAGTTGGAATGCCTGTGCGTTGGAATGTCACTCTGTCCCCCCTTCTTGACTTGGGTACTAGTGGGATGAAGATCGGTTCAGTTGGATTCATGGTCATACTCTTTCACAGGGAGCAAAGAACAAAACACAAGAAGATGAGAGGAGTAAAAAGACTGGGATATCTGGGGGGGTAAGTACATTGATATCTTTTATGATTGCACAACCTTGGGTCACCCTACAGTACACATAGACTAGACTAGTCTTTAATGTGTAGATTTGTAGTGATGTTTTCAGGCCTCTGCACTGATTTTGAAACGGATGACGCAATGATCTTTTTCTTTTCCTCTTTTAGAAAACGGATCCATTCCCTGGATCTGCTCCAGTCCCAGAGGAGACGCTGAAAAAGTTCCGGAGGAAAGACAAATGCAAACTGGTGTGTCATCTTTCTTTCTGTCACAATATATTCACATGATGGTGCTTCTCTTTTGCCACCAGGACACTTAACAACTCTTTTATTCTTGGGTTTCCAGCCTTCCCGTCAGCTCTACAAGCTCAGACGAGTTATGGCACAATCACAGGTTGTCTCAGATATGGCCCAGGATCAAGCTGCACGCCAGGACCTCCTCCTCCCAGAGGACACAGGGTAAAGTTCTAGAATAACCAACTGTTGAACATCATTGTGTAGCTTGAAGACTTTTCCCACCGCACATAACAACTTATTTCCTGACATGAAGCCACGCCCCCGTGCCTGATTGGTCGGTGTAAAACTGGTAAAACTGTCATGCCACAACAACAACAATAGCGTTGCAACCTGCTTGTGATTAAGGTCAGGTTAGGAGTTTGGGGTAGGGATAGTAATAGACTAACCCAAACCCCAAAACCTAACCCTAAAACCGCAAAGCATGTCAAACATCGCGAAGCGATTCGGTTAGGGTTAGGTTTTGGGGTTTGGGTTAGGGTTAGTCAGCGGGCGGCTAGCCGCCATGACAGTTTTACACCGACCAATCAGGCGCGGGGGCATGGCTTCATGTCAAGAAATGCGTGGAAAGAGTGTTGGTAATTCCATGGAGGCCATTGTGTATAAAGAAGATGAAAGGGGAATAGGATGCTCGGGTGGTGCAGGGGTAAAGCGCTTGGATATGGTATATATTAACGGGAATATCAACTGCTGACCAGTAGTGAACTGCTTTGTCTACACTACACTTAGATTCTTAGAAGGTGATGAGGATGAGGACACCTGTACCATCTCCCAAGAGGACATAGCAGATGCTGTTGATATAACATCCGGGGCAAAGGTGAGTAACTGACTCCCTGGATATCTCAATGTTAATGGTGGAAGATCTCAGTCTTTGATTTGTGGTTGAAGTGTTGGTTTGACGATTGTTTTCCTCGTCTTAAAGATGCAAATCTCTCTCCTGTTTTCTCTTTAGTATTTTAACCTTCATCTGTCTCAGTTTGGGCCGTATCGACTGGACTACAGCAAGACTGGCCGGTCAGTGTCATGCTAACTTTTTGTATTCTGTTACGTCTGAGTGTGGGGAGTAGATTGGGGGGTTTGGTGTGCGTGATGCTGCGCCAAGGAGGTTGCGTGCATGGTGTTAATTTTCTTTTGAGAAAAGGGTATTAAGGATTTTTGCCTAGTGAATGTCGGAGGACTGAAATGTTGTTTGCTTTCTAATGAATCTTATAAGTCTTAATTGCAAGTATAGACGCTCTTCGCAAAAATCACACTGTGTTGGGGGAACCTGCTAGATGTATATTCTGACTTGCTTGTATGTTTGTATGTGAATGAGATAAGACCTTTATTGATACCGTAGGGACAATTCAGTCACCAAATGGAAAGCGCTATTCAAGAGTCCTTGGGTTCCCACATTTTCACATACTACTTTTTGATAAATATAAAATCCCTTTGCATAACCAGTGCACACAGCCATTTTGTTTGTGAACAGAACTAACACAGCCACCCGTCACATCTTATGATAGATGTGATGTGTTGTGAGATTGTAAGTGTGCTGTTTCTGGCAAATGACTCCGTCGTCCAACTGTACACAATTTCTTTAAATTGTTTTTGGCAGTCTTGTCACACTATATGCATTGTTAATACGGTAATATGTTGGTGCTTCATGTGAGAGCTATTTGTGTTTTATGCATGGTCTTCAGCCAACTGATTGTCGGTGGGAGGAGAGGTCATGTGGCCTGTCTGGACTGGCAGTCGAAGCAGCTGATGTGCGAGATGAACGTCATGGAGACTGTTAATGATGTTAAGTAAGTTGGCCTGCACAACATGGATTGTTAGATTTAAACGTCATTCAGCAAAAACATCATTTGAATATAATCCAGTATTGTAAACCCTATTCAATGTGTTGCTACCTTTCAGATGGCTACATAGTGAGGCTATGTTTGCAGTGGCTCAGAAGAAGTGGCTGTATATCTACGACTCCAACGGCATTGAGCTTCACTGCATTCGTAAATTCAACGATGTCCTTCGTATGCAGTTCCTGCCTTATCACTTTTTGCTGGCCACAGCAGTAAGCCCTTGAAAAACCATCCACAAATATGAGCAGGATGTGAAAGTTTCTAATAAAGAAGAAATAGATGCACAATATACTTCCAACCTTTTTATGAATATACTGTATTACAGCTTGTGTTTCAACTCTTTTTAGAGAGTTGTTTGGTTAAAGCTTAGTACGTTGTGATCATTGCTGATCTATTTCTTTAAACAAGCAATACTGTTGTCTGTGATAGAGTACAAGGCATAACATTGTACTGTTTTTCCCCACTCGAAGAGTGCCACAGGTTTCCTGCAGTACCTGGATGTGTCTGTAGGGAAGGAGGTGGCAGCCATTGCCACCAAGGCCGGGCGGCTTGACGTTATGTGCCAGAACCCTCAGAATGCCATCATCCACCTGGGTCACTCCAAAGGCACTGTGACCCTCTGGTCCCCCAACCAGAAAGAAGCTCTTGTCAAGATGCTCTGTCACCAGGGCGGTGTGCGCTCTGTCACAGTTGACAAGACTGGCACGTAGGTTGCTATTAAAGTTGATATTTTCTTTTTGTTCAGTATTTCTTATGGGGCAGTTTTTTTGCTTTATAGTAGAGATATGGGAATATGAGAGCAGGGAGTGTGGGAAGGAAATGCAATATAGCTTTTTCCTGGAATCATACCATAGACGTCATGGTTCAAGGAGTGTCTGGTCATCACTATTAAAGTTTTATAATTCCAGTGCACAGCAGGAAGAATGCTTACATTTCACGCAGCAGTAAAGGGTGCATGAGGAAGAACTTGCCAGTCAAGTTCCTCACGCACCTCACAGTTGTTTTGCTAACGTTCTATCTGAAACAGGAGACAGCCTTCCTCAAATCTATCCTACTCAAAATTGGAAGCACACAATTGTCTGTAGTGGTAGCACTAAGATTTACATTTAGGTTGCTGGAACAAAGGCGGGCACTAATTAGAAATACTACTAATTAGAATTAGAAACTGGCAATGCAGATTTCTTTTACATGTATGATAAAGTGTTACTGAATGCCTTGGCCCTTCCCTTCATGCCCACCAGAGGGCAGTTCTTATAATTTCCACTGGTGTCTTTCTAGCTATATGGTGACATCAGGTATGGACAAGAAGCTAAAGGTTTATGACATCAGGACCTTCAAACCCCTCCAGTCCTACTTCCTGCCTGCTGGAGCGTCCTCTCTCTCACTGAGCCAGAAGGGTCTGCTTTCTGCTGCTACAGGGGACATCGTTCAGGTCACCGTCTTATCCACACGCACCAATGATTTTTTTTTTTTATTTATTTATTAGGCACAATTTAAAAAACAATAATACAAAAGAATATATGAAGTACAAAAGTGCCAGGAGGAGGCAAGAAACCCAAAGGGCTTATACGAGGCCTCGACCCATGTAAGAAACATTAAAAACATTATTTATAAACAAAATACATATAAATTACAAAAGAAACAATGAATTGCATAAACATGCATAAATATAAGAATCAATAAGGAGTTGGGATGCTATTGACCTTCTGCACATATGCCTATTTGTAAATGGAATTCACTTGATTTAACCCTCAAACAAA
>OOFJ01074985.1:15109-33793 GCA_900323375.1 Benthosema glaciale
GGGGGGGGGGGGGGGAGAGCTCCCTCTTGTTCCCCTCCAGTCTTTTATAGTGGGTGGCTTAGCCGTTTCAGGCTATAGGCATCCCTATCCCTCAGAGTGCAGCAGTGTGGCGACAACACCAACTGTATGCTCACTCAACCAGAGGAAGCAGCACTTCAAGGCTTGCTTCGGCAAAGGGATGAGATATTGAATGGTGTGATATGTACTAGGGGTAAAGGGGAAGATGGGGAATAAGATGGGAAGACGAGTAAAAAGGTGATTCAGCCTTTTGGCCATACGACAGGTAGTGTAAAATTGAGCCCGATGTATCAGTTTGGTTAATATACAATAGGCCATTATTTTACTTTTATGATGACATAGGTATGCAGCCGATGTGTCTTTTTATCCACTTTTTGATTGCCTGAGTCCCGTGGTGGGAGTTCTGCTCTGGTTTTGGTGAATATTAAGTAGTTCCGGTCGTTTTGTGGGGGGCGCTGGCCACGCAGTAAAAATAAATAACGTAACGTAATTTGTATTGTTGACCTATTTCTAAAATATTAGAGCGGTGTTCGTTCAACTTCACATGGGACTACTTTTCTACTTCACACTACTACTACTACTTCACACGACCCCTCTTTCACATGGGACTACTTTTTGGGCGTAGTGATATGGACATAAAAAGCATAGTTCTGTGTGTTAGGGGGGTCAAAAATGAACGAACACCGCGCTAATATTTTAGAAATAGGTCAACAATACAAACAACGTTAGTTTTGTGGATTCATTTATTTTTACTGCGTGGCCCCAGAGACCCCCCACAAAATGACCGGAACTACTTAATATTTCACCAAAATCAGAGCAGAACTCCCACCACGGGACTCTGGCAATTAATTAATACAGTTGCAACCACTATATTAATGGCAAGTATTTCATACAACTTAATATCCAAAAATCTGAACTATCCCTTTAAGTAGTTAAATAAAAAGTTTGTTGTGTTTATTCTTTAGTGTATAAGTTAAATTGTCTCAAATACTTAACAATTGGTGGTCTAGGTCTCTAGGATAAGGATTCTCTCAACTTGGAATCTGCATCGGACCCTAAAACGTTGGCATCGGTCAGGCTCTAGTCTAGTGTAAAAGTTGTGGAGTGTAGAACAGCGGTGGGAAATGGTGGAGAGAGTCGGACATCATGTCCTCTCCCTCCCTGCATCCCTTCTCACTCAGTAGTGTTTTCCTAGAGCCCTGGGCCCTAGGCTGTGGCGGTGATTGAATGCGGAAGAGACACACTCCCCTCATCAGCAGTCTGTTAGAGACAAGGACACACAGTTTGACTGCAGACAACCCTGCCCTCCAGCAAAACCTGATTGTTCATTGCATTATGATCTATTTCACGGTTATGGTGCATCAGCAGTTAGGGCAAATCATTGTCTTTGAATTTTGTCCTTATTATAAAAGTTATATCTATTGCTTTGGCTGAAATGGCTTGAAATATCTAATCAGGATGAGACTGCACAGGCATTATTGACGTGCCTTTTATTGTTTTGACTCAAATAAGATCGTATCCAAGACGTGAGTCTGAGAGATATAATTGATTGACAAGGACGTGGTTGTATCATATCCATTTAAACCAGCGACTGATATTCAAGTGTTACCCAATCCTAAATGTACAGTAACTATCCATGCTTTCCTGTTAGCTGTTTGTGAGTGGATATAGATTCAGCCTAGCTCATATTATCAGCTCTCTTACTTGCTATGTAGTAAAGTAAACAGAAGGGGACTGTTAAATGTTCCAACCTGCTTTCGCTGTGTCTGCACTCTTTAATTTGTTGATTACCTCAGCTCTCTAGTGGAGAACCAGCAGGAGAGAACAACACTTTCTGTTGTAAAACATACAATTCAGGTCTGCTACATTGTTGTCGTTCTATTTGTAATTCCATTATTAAAAGGAAAAAAAAGGCATCTAATTTTACTGCAAAGTAACGCATGGTTTGTTTTTGTCTAAAAACAATTTACATGTTGGCTGTACAGCAGTGTTGTTGCTCCTGGCTCTACAAAAGCATGGTTTGTAATAGCTTAGTTGTGTTTTGCCATTGCCGCGTGAAATGTATGCATCCATCAAAAGACAGCAAGCTTATGTAATACATGGCCCTTTATAGCATCACAGGTGGCAGTTCCAGTTCGGATGATGGAGAGAAGAAGAAGGAGGATGTTCTGAACATCTTTTCTGTGGCCTCAGGACATCTATATGAGCGCTTTCTGAGGTGGGTCACATGCAGACATGGACACAAACACTTACACAGAGGCCTTACACACCTCTTCCCTTTTATTAGCCGTGCTCCTCCGAGACTCACTAACCCTCCTCCACCTCTCTCCCTTTCCATCTCTCTGTCTCTCCATTCCAGAATAATGATGCTGTCCGTCCTTCGGCATACCGAAACCCCTGTCAAGTTCTGGTTTCTGAAGAACTATCTCTCCCCCTCCTTCAAGGTACCTGCCGTACCACATGAGTCTGACTACATGTCAACTTTCTGTCTCCCTGCTTGGTTGTGATAGATTTCTCCCAGTTCCACAGCAACCCCTGAGAGCTTTAGATTTGTTTGTACTGTGCAATGAAAGGATCTGTGGGTTGCTTTTGTGCCGCTCTGCTTTATATCTATCCGTGTTTCTATAAAGATGAGCCTGAATGCAACGCCTTCTATTGCCCATCTTAAATAGCTAAAATGGCCTTGGGCGGACAAGCAAAACCATTTTGCATGTTTTTATGTTTTTTCCTCTGTTCATGACATATACTAGGTTATAAATGTTATTTTATGCAGCCTGTCTGGCTGGCTTATCTATTCTAGACTTGTTAATGGACGTATTTATGGATGATGTTGAAGTGTGTCTGGATGGTTTTTCAGTTTATTGGACCGCAAAATACTGCTTGCATGTTGCCTAACGTGACCCTCGATTAACCCGTGTAGAAAAGAGACTGGCTTGTCTTTTGAATTTTGATGCACTCCTAACCTCCACCATGTGATTTGGCACGTCAGGAAACCATCCCTCACATGGCCAGATCATATGGGTTCCAGTATGAACTGGTCCAGTACAAGTGGCCTCGCTGGCTCCACCAGCAGACCGAGAAGCAGCGAATCATCTGGGGCTACAAAATCCTCTTCCTGGATGTTCTTTTCCCATTGGCTGTGGACAAGTTCATCTTTGTGGATGCTGACCAGGTAAATGTCTGAATAATTTTTCACTCTAGCCCGTAGGGGTGTACAAAACGCTGTAATGACTTATTATTGCCATCTCAGATTAGTATTCACAATCATTTACAACCTGGCATCCCTATTGTAGGCTTTGTTCTTCTTCTATCTTTCAAAGATAGAAAGCTCACAATATATCACACAAATGTGGCTAAGGTTAAGAAACATTGTCCATGGTGGTGCACCTGGTAAGAGCTCATACCACATAAATAAGTCTGAGGTCCTTCCCGCAGCCGGCCGTATGTCATTTCCCCCCCCCCTGTTTCTGTCAAAATAAAGCAGAAATGCCCAAAACAGTAGAAAATAAGCATTTGCTATAAACCATAATTCTTCAATGTGTACCTTCCTCTCCCTTGCAGATAGTACGAGCTGATCTGAAGGAGCTAAGGGAATTTAACCTGGAAGGTGCCCCTTATGGCTACACGCCCTTTTGTGATAGCCGCAAAGAGATGGATGGCTATCGTTTTTGGAAGGCTGGTTATTGGGCCTCACACCTGGGACACAGGAAGTACCATATCAGGTAAAAAAAAATCAGGTTAAAAAAAATCACACCATTGGTGTAAACTGAGTGGTGCTGTGTGTACTCTGTATTGGTGAAACAGCGCCCCCTTTTGATACGTTAAACATAGTAGTGACGGCCATAGTTCGTACTCTCAACATAGGGACAAAGCCAGGCCTTGAAAAAAAATGGTTATCTCAGTTGGTAGAATGCGTACCATAGGCTAAGTCCTTCCTACAGCTGACTTGGGTTTTTGAATCCGACCTGGGGCCCTTTGCTGCATGTCTGTATGTCATCAAAACTCTATCTCCTGACTTTCCTGTCTCTCGGCTTACTGTCACTGACAAAATAAAGCAGAAAATGCTGAAGATATTTTATATAATAATATATAATATATAATAAAATGAACAGTATAATGACTTGTAGCAAACTGACATTTTACTTCTACAAGCACAATCGTCTACAGCATTATTGTTAGAATCTTCCATCTATCTTCACAATCAATTGCAGTTATTTTTTTATGGATGGAATATGAAGGTAATCATTTTTTTCTCTCTCTCTCTGAATGTATTTGGTGGAATAAATACATATATTTGAAATATTAACATTTGAAACATTCTGGTAGTGACAGCAGCAGGTAATCCCTTTGAGGCTATATTCACTGTTTATTCAGTGAGACACTCGAGACAGATTCTTTGTTCTTCACCTGGAACAGTGAGAGGAGCTTTGAGTAAAGAAATACACCGATACTGTATCCCATGCACAAAAAATAAACTTTTCACTCTTCTCACACAATCACAAAAACACGTAAAAATTATGGAGGCATCAATTGTATTTGACATGCTTTTTCCTCCCCAAGGGCCATATTTTACCAGTGCCATACCCGTTGGCAATACCTGCTGCCAATATACATGTATTCCAAAGCATGTGGCTCTTCCATGGGCATAAGATTGCACTGGGGCTTGCGCAGCCTTCTCATAAAAGGCTATGACATCTGGAACAGTGATTGGTTTTAATATTCTAACGCCCAAACCACAACTACTGTATGCATAATACAACGGGTAGCGCAGATGTTTTAGAGATAAAGGCTGGTGTCCAAGATAGCAACCTTTTGCGGGGGGGAACACCTGTTCCCAAATAGTGGCTTTAGTGAACTCTGCCCAAGAAAGGGCCCTAAGTTTCCAACCCAAAATGCAGGGACTCCTCGCTAGGCTCATGGTGCTGAGTGCTGGCTCATTTTAAGTGGCTTAATCAGCTGGCAGCTAGCGGCTCTGCTGAGCAAAGGAAGCTGCCCAGATAGAAAAGCTTGGCTGTGCCGTTGGATGAGTGAGAAAGGGAGGGGGAGTAAGGAAATCACAGTAATTTTATTGGACACCCGTGTGCTGTCTAGCTGTGCGAGGTAAGACAAAAGCAGCAAGGGAAAGAGCTGATCCATGCCACCGAGCCCCATGAAAACACAAGGAAACGGCATGGTACGCTGCTATGCGCCTCCCGTCTGTGTGGTCAGACCTGATGTATCATGGAAGGCATGGTGGTTATTTTGCACCCAAGGAGGTCAGATGCCCCCACTACATACAATTATTAGAATGTGCCCTGGACATTTATCTTCATAACGTGATTCTAGCCAAAGGTATCCTGTGGGTATACAGTACCACATCAAGAAGCAGTTTTCTAACATCTGCATTCTTTTCTTTCCTATCTATCCCACTTTCTTTTACTGCACTCACTGCTCCATCCTGTGTCCTCTCACCTCCTCCCTCAAGTGCTCTTTATGTAGTAGACCTAAAGAAGTTCCGTAAGATTGCAGCTGGGGACAGACTACGTGGCCAGTATCAAGCCCTGAGTCAGGACCCCAACAGTCTGTCTAATCTGGATCAGGTAATGGCAGCATCAAACAGGACGTTCTGTCAACTCTGTCTGAATTTGAATTTGGTTTCATGTGAACATGCCTTTGTGTTTACCACATTTCTGTTTGGTGGACGTTCGCAGGACCTTCCCAACAACATGATTCATCAGGTGGCCATTAAGTCTCTGCCCCAGGAGTGGCTGTGGTGTGAGACTTGGTGCGATGATACTTCCAAAGTCACAGCGAAGACCATAGACCTGGTGAGGCCCACAGACCTTAGAGTTGCTTCCAGCTGTCAGAGGCTAAATAGGACCTGGCCTGTGTAACCCATGGGGTATTAATAAATAGCACACCTAGTAGCTAAATGGGAGTTCCAGATAAATGGCTCAGAAATTCCTCTGTGATATTTACCAGCTCTCGCAAACCAAGGCTAGAACACCAATTTGCACCTTTACTTCCCCTCGAACCCTGAAGGGACACTTCATCCTGATAAGAAAAAAATGTTTTAGTAGCAGGCGACTTCTAGTGCAGTTTTAATGCTTAGAGTGATGGAACTGTATCAGCTAAACACAACTAAAACAGTGAAACATGCTCTCACACACATGGCAGTATCCAGGAGTTATCCAGCATTTTAAGAGAAAACAGGAAAATTAACTTAATTAAGTTTGAGTGGTCAAAATGGGAATAATATTCTCATTTTTATAATGGCATCAATATTGCCAATTCGGTCACATGAGACACAGACTGATGTTCTTTTAACAGAGAAGGAAATCTGATCAGGGTTAAATGTCTGGCACAGACAGTGGAGGGGGGGGGGGGTTGTATTATGGGCCGGCTTGTTGTTAGATAGTCACTTTGGTGGAATGAGTGATGGGTTTTGTCTGCTCTGTGTGCTGCAGTGCAATAACCCAAAGACCAAGGAGCCCAAGCTAACTGCAGCAGCGCGGATTGTGCCTGAGTGGGTTGACTATGACAACGAGATCAAGCAGTTACTGAGAAACGTCGAGGAACAGGAAGACACGGAAACAAAAAGACATTCGCCAACTCCCTCACTACAAAAACAAGGTTAGCACAGACTGTCTGCACTTCTCTCAATTCCTGGTCAGTGTTTGTCTTGTCTCTCTGCTGTACTAAAGGCTTTCCGACCTGGTCTATTTTTACCTGACCATGGCTTTTCTACAGTAACTACATTTTCTTACTCATTTGCATTCTAGACAGCCAGCGTGATGAACTCTAGCGAATGCCTCCACTACGCTGAAGAGGAAAGAGGCAGCAATTTGCACCTAATCCTCCTGTAAAGCTTGAAGATGTACAAGTGTAAAGAAGGTGTATTTCCTTCAAACCTCGCCCATGGATACTACACCTTTTGATGTGGGAAAGATTGAAGCATTATCAGAAATATTTCTATTTTTTAGAAAGGGTCACAATTTTTATGATCTGTGTGTCTTACAGTATCAGAAGTGATGTAACTCAAAAGTTGACATGTGGTATTCTTATTTAGTAGCTGACTTTCTGCATTATAAAATAAACAAGAGACTTCAGGGAAGTTACCGGTATTAGATGTTTGTTTGAAGATGAAAGGCAAACTGCACTGAAACGAGCAAAGAATCAAATGAATGAGGCATACAGTAATTCATGAATTTTAAACTTGTCTATAAATGTGGTGGTTCATGTTATTTGTTCCTAATTTTAGAAGACACTACAAGCACACATTCTAAATCATAAATCACATTCTGAAGCACACATTCAACAAAACATACTGTACAGTACATGTTCTGATGAGTGATTGTTACTGATTTGTCTCTTAAATTAATAACAGCACCTTGCCTTTGACTGAAATGCCTAAATCAGCTTTATTATCACTTCACAAGTAAAAACGTCTGTGAAATTAGTTTTGGGAACTATGCACAAAAACATATTTCACACACTTTTTTTTTTACTTGTAAAATTCTGATGTGACAATAAAGCTGATTCTGATTCTAAACCAAAATGTTAGTGAGTGATTTGTGAGTTTACACTCATGTGATGTTTCTTGCACTGCTGTGGCAACGTTTTGACAGTGGAGGGTCCAAACAACAAAGTACAGCAAGGAAAGTTGCTGTTTGAGCCATCTCTATCTCTGTGATGCAATGTTGTATAGGCAGGTCAGGTCACGCATGAACAACAAATCCTCATTTCCACAGAAGATGTTACAGTTCTAGGTAGCAAGAATAAAGAATTTTAAGTCAATACAGTATGTTTACATTGTATGTATAATTTGTATATACAGCCGGTACATCAAAAAACATATTCGACTTTGAACCTAAAATTTCAATACCTGGCTTGAATACACAATACTACTCAGGAACCGAATAAGTGTTGCTGCTCCACTGAAGTGCTTTTGTCACAAGTGGGTTAAGGAACTGCTCTCGCTTATATTTCTGTGTACATTTTGGGATGTCCAATGGAAGAGTAATTGTCATTTAAAATGTGAGAAATTAAATCTATCTTTGCTACCAACAGTCGGTACTAAAGTGTTTTCTGTAAACTTTACATTACACTAGTACATGCTTTGGCAATGTCAATAAAGCTCCTTTGAATTGATTTTAAACGAAAACTGTCAATTAAAGTAATTTCTGATGTCGCAAGCTGGGCCACACACATCACCCATTTTAATATAATTGGTCCTCACTAAATCTAATATGCTGATATGGTACAGTTTTTTTTTTAAAGTAGTGCAACAACCACAAGACCTTGCCCATTGAATACAATTAAGAGCTGGATGTGTTTCAGGAAAAAGATTGATGATCATAAGAGAAGCTTCTGTATTTACAATACTGGAGCAGTTAACTGGATTGGATCAACCCTGAGTGCAGGGAAATTCCTTAATAAAAAAAAAGGTTCGGCATAATCCCCCATTCTAAGCATAAATAGATCTTTATTTACAATTCAGAACAAAACCTCCATTCATATAAAAAAATACCATAGTACAATTTGTACCTTTTTATTAATGTGTACCTGTACACATTAATCTAAAGAATGAGTGTACATTTCAGTGTACAATTCCAACATGATGCAGTCATTGCTCTGGAATTAAACTTTTACCCTTGATTGAAATCATTGCAGGTAAGTTCTGCATCAGACACAGCATACTTTGTTTTTGGCATAGAAACAGCTTTATCGCAGCATGGAATCCAACGTCGTATCTTTCCAAGGACACATCGCTGATATTCTCTGGAAATGTCAGTTTCCTCCGAAGACCTCTCTGCGAGTCAATAGAATGCTACAGGGATGACGTCTTTTTGTAGGCCAACCCAAAAGTTACTTCTGCCATGGTTTCCACCAAAGATTTGCAAAGGAATTTTTGCTTTGGGTTTTGGATAAATTATAACAAAACGTGGGCAACAAATGTTTAGGATAACGTGTTTTTTTCCAACAAAATAATGTCAAATAATTTCATCAAATCATAAATGATTCTCTCTCACACACCATACATTTAACTACCGGTACTTAAACCCTATCATTCTATACTTTGTTGTACATCAATAGCAAAGATAGCTGATCTACAGTTTAAGCTTGTAGATCTGCTTTTTGGCCAAACGTTCACCTATTTTTGCTGAGTATTTGCCTATTATGACGTGCCTGGAATAGGGATGACAGAATGTTGGATGTTAAAAAGCACATTACACTTTCAAAATGAATGGTTGCAATATTAACAGACATGTATGTCACTGAACAAAACATGAAAGGCTTATGTTAACCACAGACCTTATTCCCTGCCAGAATTGATAACCCAATAGTAAAATGCTTTGGAAATCTGGTGTGAAGAAACAGAATTCACTTGTGGGTTGTAGTACTACAAACTGTAGCACTCTCGGGACGAACCGGCATTCCTCAAGTTGGTGTTTTCCCTTTAAATCGGGAGGTAAAAAGAAAATACAAATCAGCTCCAGCTGTGCTGGATGTGATTTCTTTTTTATCAGTTGTAGTTGAACTTGAAGTTGAAGGGTCCAGAGCCAAAGGGATTGAAACCCTGGAAGCCCTGATGACCCTGATGAAAGTGCTGGTGATGGTGGTGACCTCCCTGCTGGCTCTCTGGGTCCATGGGATCTTCTCCATGGTCAAATTTAGTTCTCATCTCTGTGGAAACACACACACACACATAGTTCTACATATTTACATGGAATGTTAAAAAATACTAACTCACCAAGCATGCTGTTCATGCGTTCTTAAACATAACGCAACTGAAAAAGGACCATCTACACAGTATGGTATATTACTGATGGAAGAGCCATTGACATGGAAGAAACAGTGACAACTACAATAGTGAACTGTTCACATCATCTCCTCAGTGCTCTGATGCAGTCTGACATTCAGCCCGGCCTGACATTCACTGGGTGAGTGGCATTACCCTGACAGACAGCTGCAGAGTCCACGTAGACCATGGGCCTTTTACCTGGGTCAGTGAGCACCTCTTTGGCCTGAGCGATGTCTATGAACTTTTTCTCTGCTTTCTTCTTTTCTTCCGGGTCCTGGAAATTATCTGGGTGCCACTGCTGTGCCAGTTTCCTGTAGGCTTTGACGATTTCCTTCTTCTGGGCCGTTCTGTCACAGTGACAAGAGATGCATAAGGAAAGTATTAGACGACCATTTTCGAGCGCTGTTCTCGTAATTGTGACCAAGAATATCTCTTATGAATTATATGTTTTGTTCTTGCAATTGTGAGATTAATACTTCAGAAACATGAAATTGTATTTGAAAAAAAAAAAGAAGAGCAATAATAAAGTTAGCACAAATATTGCCTACCTCTTCACTCCAAGGATCTTGTAATAGTCCCTCTTCTGAGACTGTTTGAGCAGCCGTTTAGCTTTCTCCAGGCCCTCTTTGATCTGACGGTCATTCTCACTGTGCTGGCCAGCTGTCTCATAATCTTTAATAGCTGCAAATGTAGAAGGATCATCATCAGTTATTGATTCACATAAACTGATATATGAATGGCACTCGACATTTTCCCCATTATCTACCCTCTCCAAAAATTATATTGCCCCCAACTATTACAGAGTACAGACAGTTGGTAATCACCTCACCTTAGTGTGAATTATGCAGCCACATTGTTTATATTTAGAAAATCCATGGTACGGTACATCTGTTTGTATGTTTACAAGTGTGTGAAGATTTGAGGCTTGTTGTTTAATATGTGAGGTGTACCGAGCTGTGTGTGGGTGCGTGTGTGTCTGAGTTATTAAAATCTGCTGCTTATGAAGCGAGGTCCACGGGAATCTGACAGTTTAAAAGCCTGTGTGAGGTCTGACGCTCTATACCACCCGCTGGGGTGTTCACGCCTAAGCAGATAATGTGTTAATGGAAATCTAGCCTGTAGTTGCAGAGCTGAGGCAGAGGAGCCTCGGCCTGGGCTTCCATTATTATTTGTATCCATTATTATGGATATGGATCTCTCCGGCTCTTTGATGCATTTAAAGTCAAAATGGTCACAACAATTGGAAAGGACATGAAAAGCAATTTGTAGGCACACAGTCTATTAATCTTGAGATTCTGTTGGTGTTCTGTGCTCCCTCCCTGCTGACATGCACAGGAGGCTTTCATTAAAATATCAAAAAGGTTTGACAAATAAATGCAGCCAGGTGGGGGGGGAAGGCAAGGCAGATGATCCGATAAAGTGTGGACTGATCCTTGAGATTCCGACGCCCGTTATTGCTGGACTACAGGGGTGGCTTGACAATCGATAGGGGATAACATCGTTTCAAGCTCGTCTCTTCCACAGCCTGCCAGGAGATGCATTACACTTGTGCGTGTTGGAAACAGCAACTAATGGCCATGATAAACGAGTGGCGGTGTTCAACTCCAGCCTGGGAGCCATGACAGCTGTAGATCACTCAGGTTGTGCTTACTTCCAACACATTGTGTTCCAACCCAGAGGGGGAATATGTTCTATATAGTTGTAATGATATTGGATAACCGGGAGGCCTTAACAGATGTGCAATATTTAAGTCTCACTTTCTGCCAAAACTTTGCTGTTGTTATTAAAACAAACAAACAAAAAAAACAGTTATGCATACGTTTTTGACAATTTTATCTATTAATGGTCATTTTCATTAGATTTAATACAATTCAAACAGACTTTTGTGATGGACAAAATGGCTATGAATTTTGACTAAGAATTTATGTTTAGAGGATCTAATCAACGTGCTACTGTACGCCATCGTGTGCTGTGTGTAACATTGATGATACAGTAAAACTACGCACTCATCCCATTTAACAGCAACTAAGGCTAGCCTAAAAGAATCCTTTGGGCAGCCACCATGCCAGCAGCCCGACACTCACCTTCTTCATACTGCTCATCTTGGATGTAGGCCTCCGCTCTGTCCTTCAGGGCGTTGACATTCTCTGGGTCCCACTTGAGGACCTCGCTACACACTGAGACCGCCCTACTGGACTCCTGGCCCTGTTCAATACACATCACACACAATACACACTTAACCACCGAGTGTCCTTTGTCTACATGGATTACTAAACCACAGCTCTTATCTCTCTCTGCTCTATATGCCTCGAGACAACTTGTGATTCGGCACAATAGCTAAATTGAATGAATCCTCAAAGTTATGGATTAGGAATCATTAGGTACAAATACAGTGAGGGAAAGCAAGTGTCATTTTAGACATGAGCTAAAAAGCATTGTGTGTCAAAAATAGCAGATATACAAGCTCATAGCACATCACTTTGTGGCGCCCCAAGACCTTTACTTCTTCTAGATCTGCTATTTTTTAATTCAAATCTTTGCTTCGGGTGGTCACTGTAACAAAATATTTTGAGATGGGAGGGGGATTCACTATTAGGACCATAGGTTTTTCAGAAAACTGTTCAAAAGGTTTAGGTTTTAGTGTAGGTGGCTCATGGCAGCAATGAGGAGGCACAGTACCTGTGCCAAGGCGTGGCAGATGCGCTGCCTGGCGTGGTGCGTGTAATGATGCACGTTGGGCTCAGTCTTCATCACAGCTTCAAATTTGTTCACCGCATCCTCATACCTGAAACGCAGCAAGCAGGTGGGCATTTTAATTGACACACCAACACTAGGAAAACAGCACAATAAGCAGTTGAGACGAATAACAGTCTAAGTCCACACTATTGATCCATAATGTATAAATTATGGATATGGGGTCAGGACAGCTTAGCCTTTTCGGGGAGGGGTCAGATAAAGATATGGACTTAGACTGTTATTCGTCTCAACTGCTCAGTACTGGTGCAGCCGCTGCCACAGAATCTCTCAAATTGACTGTCGATTATGCTTAATATTTCAGGAGACGTTTAAATGCACGCGCCACGCACGCACGCACGCGCACACACACAAAATACCTTTGTTCCTGGATCAGCTCCTCTGCGGATTGGATCTGTCTGTTGAGTTTCTTCACTTGTTTGTAGTGGCTGTAACACTGCTTGTGATCAGGATCCAGCTTCAGGCATTCACGTACCTCACTGGAAATAATGTTTAATCGATCTCCCATGAGCCTTCTTTAATCACTTTATATTTATCTGACTCATTGAGTAATCATTGAGAATTCCATCCATGTTATATTATTTGAAATAAAGTAGATCCATATTTCTTTGGTTTCTGGCGCCATCTGACTGTTCTTGTAGGAAATCTAATACATTTGTTCAGAAATACAAAGGCACCCTCGGTTAGCTTGGCACTGGTCTGATATGAGAAACCTAACAGATACATCACAAAGTAGTTCTTACGTGAGTGACATCTCGTGGTCACCGAGGTTGTAATAGATGGTAGAAAGTGTGTAGAAAGCCTGAGTGTTGTCGCTCTTCAGCTTTGACGTGGCTTTAAGGTCACTGATGGCCTTCCCCATCTCGCCCATCTGAATGAAACACTCTGCCCGCAGCTCGCGAGAGGTCACATCCCATACACAGGTCTGGAAGTGCAATAGACAAACATACATGTAGCTTTGTACCGTTACAATCTGCTACAGTGGCAGATCAGGAACAAAATAGACTTGGTGTTTCCTGTAGGCAAGGCCTGGTACAATAGTGCATCGATTCTCAAAGTGGGGTCTGGGGAGCTCCAGGATTCCTTGATGGGGTTACAAATGGACCCTTTATGGGTATGTAATGCTGAGAAATCCATTTGCACACTGGTGTCCCTTGAAATTAAAAGGTTTCCACTGGTTGTTAATTTAACTCTGATTGTACAAATGGAGCCTGTGAGTGTGAAGGTCCATTTTGTGGATTGTACAGTGTTACACTCACCTCAATGATGGCATCCAGTTGGACAGCAGCGGTCACATAATCTTTGCTGCTGAAGCTATGATGTGCCTGAGTCACCAGCCGCTGAATTTCGTCTGACTTGGTGAGCAGTCTCTGAGCCTCCTCCTCCTCTTTTTCACTGGGCTTGGACTTGAGCTGAGCAGAGTGAGGAAAGGCATTACATCAGGCATGTATGGCAGTGATTAAAGCAATTCAACCACCTGAATGGAACAGGGGAGGAAGCAAGAGGAGCAGTAGGTTGGCACTACAGGAGTGAGGATTCGGAACATACTGTAGATTAGCAACTCCCAATGTGTTTGGTTCTGTCCACTGACTTCTCTCAAAGTGGGCAAGACTGTGCCAAGTTTACCCCTTAAAAGCACTGCCAATCATGGCAGAGCTTACTTACCGTTCCCCCGAACCCCATTACACTATAATCATCCTCATCATAGAAGGTCGTCATCTTCACGATAGCAATCTCAGCTAATGGCACATCCTTTTACAAATAGACCTGGCTCTCCTATCAGTGTTCCTGCTAGCTCAGCCCTGGGAAGAGGGTAATGAATAAATGTGATACATTACGCCATGCCAATGTATTGGACTGCTGAACCAGCAGGACAGCGTGCACCTCCAGCCAGGCCCGTCGACATCATACTGGCAAAATATGGTCCACATAAAACCGTGCTAGTCAAAATGCCTATTGCCCTCTGCTGGGAATATGGCTCAGTGCCCTCTTAAAACTGGAGTTATGACAGTTGATTTCAATTATAAAACTTTCCACACAATAGGTACTCTCAAAAATGTACTTTTTTAAATACAGTATTTACATCGAAAAGGAATGATAGCTTAGTGGATATACCCTTTCCACCCAAACTACCTGAAGTTCATATTACAGCTTACAAATAAATCAACTGCTATACTAAAATCATGCCAACTGTGTAGGTTAGCATGATGGGTTCTTATGCATTGTTTTGTTATAAAGGGAGTTTAGGCCCTAAATTCTCCTGGCAAACCTTCCACAAGCCTCAGGCAATACTGTACATGCCAATAACTGACCTCATATACCACCATTCTCAAGAGGGATTACCACTGCATTGTTCTTGGCAAAACACAGTCTCACTTAAGAACAGAGCTTTAAGTGTTATAAAAGAAATGGAGATCAGTACCAAGGGCAGTCATATCTTCTGCCAGTGTTATGCGACATCTCTGTGCATAATGGTAATAGTAATGGAAAATCTCTCAGAGCATTCCACTCTTAATCCTTAATGAACACCTGAAATGATATCTGAAGGCCAACACGAGATTTGGCTACCAATTTAAATACTATTCACCTTCTTAGATTATGACTTATTAATGTACAGCGTTCACATTTTTCCCAATGGCACTCAATCTAAGAGTTCTGGATGACCTACACTGAAATGTCAGACGTACTACTGTAACTGTACATTTGGTATTTCTTATGGCTGGGCGATACGACTTCAAAACAACATCACAAATCTTCAACTTTTCCGTAAGATTAATGAACAATTTTTAGAGAAAATAAATAGCAGTTCACAAGTCACAACCCATCTTTCGGCTGCAACAGTGCCTTAGTTTGCTTGAATGCAATCTGGGAAGCCATTTCTGGAGCACACTCCTTTTTTTAAATGTAAGGTTTGTCTCCTCTCATTACTTAGTCCACTTACTCCTGGGTGCTTCTGTGTTTATGCTAACTTTAATATCTACAGGCTGCTGTGGATGCCAGAAAAGGCTGAATGTTACAATATATTACAATAATATACCAGTGTGCTACCATAGTCTATCCTGTATACAGTAGAAGAAAACTCACAACTAGTAGGTTTCTGCCAATCATGTGGTAAACAATAGCTTTATAATTGCCTGTGTACTGTGTAGCAGTTCATTTCAATTAATTATTTTTCAGATTAACTTTGAGCCCAACCTTCCTGCTTGCTTTTAGACCGAACCAATATATTCATTGTATCACTAGACTAGACCTGCAGACCAACACTGACCCCTCCTGGTGAACTTAAAGTCCTCAAGGACAGTGAGTTACTTCACATTCAGCTTTACTTCCATGGACATTGCAATATCACTGTTACACTCACCACTTTCTTAAAGTCGCTCTCAGCTTCGTCCAGCCTCCCCTGCTTCAGAAGGAGATTTCCTCTCTGAAGCCTTGCCTGTGGGGTGGAAAATGTGTTGCAATGTTTATGTATACAGTAATCTAGGTCTGTCGGCACAGCTGATATAACGCACTTCTTTCCCAGCATAATTAAGGCTGACATGAACTGACTGAACTTGAGAAACAAACATTATTGACAGGTTCCTACTTGATATATATAAAAAAAAACATTCATATGCTAATTAAGTGATGTGTACTACTTACAGAGGTGAAGTCTGGTTTGAGTTCTATGACTCTGCTCAAATCTGGAAGAGCAGATTTTGACTTCCCCATGGCTAGGTAAACTGTAGCTCTTCTGTAGTATGCAATGTAGCTTTTAGGATCTCCATCTAGACGAGAGTAAACACAATCATTACTAATCAAACATTATCAATGCAGTTCTTTTTTTTTTGTCCTAAAGCGCCATGGGAATAATGTAGTGTAAACATTGACAATTTCTAAAACAACTATTTGGATTGGCCATCTTTATTCACTGTTAGACTGACTGACTATGTTGGCCTTATGTAGAGATACTCTGACTATTATAGAATCAAGACAACACCACATGTTGAGAAAGCTCTGACACAATTTCCCCACCTATCTATGTGCATATGGATGGATGACCAGGTCATGATAGCACATGATACCACACAGGTCATCATGACCTGTATGTATCATGTGCTTCTCCCATGATATAAATACCTCCATCTTAGAAATACTTGTTTGCCAAACAGCCAGATAAATCCAGGATTCCTCGACACCTACCAACAGCAGCATGGAAGTGAGAGAGGGCATCAGCTAACTGGCCAGCAGCCAGGAGTTTCTTCCCCATCTCAAGGTGGCTCTCCACACTCCCATCTCTGGTACACTTCACTCCTGGAACACAGAAATCAGTCAGGTCAAGGCAAGCACCCTCATTTCTTTAAGAGGAAGAAAAAGGCACGCATTTGGCCATACCGCATGTACAATCTCAGTTACAAACCCACAGGGAGGGTCGACTCGAGTAAAGTTGGTTCCTTAATTCTAACCACCAATCATTTAGCATGGGGACACCCTGAAACCTCATCCTGCTCTTTGGAGAGATGGCATTTTAACCTTGTCAGTTGTCACTTGTGATTCTTGTGAATTACCATATGTCAAGTGATGTGGCAGATCACGCTACACTACACAACACAACACATTGCCATGTGAAACAAACCATAGCTAACGTTAGCAAGTAGCTATATCTGCTAGGTCAATCTGAAATCCAACCATAAAGTTGCACATGCTAACAAGCAAGCTAATCCTTTCCTTTCCGTATACACGTCAAAGAGCTAGTATGTACCGCAGTGTAGTTGTCCCTCATGACAAATGGGCAAAGCTCAAACTAACACTGTGTAATATTAACTTTATACAGGACAGTCCATTAGGCTTACTTACCTTCGAATCGCAGATCAATCAAAACAAGCACATATGGGATGTAAGTCAAGATTCTGTATGCTACATGGTCGATTGAAACCATGATTCTGTCACTGTATCTATTCAAAAAAATAAAACAGCTAAACGTCAGTGTAGTTTGAAGTGTGTATTATTTACTATTGCCAGTCCCATGTGGTGACAGCAGCTATTCAGGATAGTATCATTTGACATCACTTTCTTTCTGTCAGGTCTGGACAGGCTAGTGGAGTCTGTCGGCCGGTCGTGGTCGGCTATAATTGGTTGGATTGCTGGAAAACTCCTCCCACCACGGTTGGATCAACGGAGAGGAGCCACGGCAGCGTACAGTACAGCTACAGCCAGTGGAATATGGACAACTGAACTGGGCCCTGCATGGCAGAAGTAAGTGGGCAGCACGTGGGCAGTGGGCACTATGGTTAAAAAAAATAACACTAAAGAGAGAGAGAGAGAGAGAGAGAGAGAGAGAGAGGGAGAAATTATATCGAGTTACAAGCCCACACTGTTTCTTCAGGAACAGTAGGCCTATCCAGTGTCACCTAGTGGTGCCCGTCGGGCACTGGCCTATTTGGAACGATGCAAGTTGGACCAGGCACCCAGTTATTATGTGTCCCTTTTATGCCCATATATGGAGTTCTTGTAACGATAGACGTTGTAGATCCATGCCCCACCTGTCTATGTAATAGCCTATCCCTATACCCACTGTACCTGTGTCAATGGAGATTTCTGTATCTGTATCTCTGTATCCCTTTATTCCTATGTGTTCTGTGTCCTGTTGTACCCGTGTCAGAGTACCCATTCCACCCATCTGTCTGTGATTGTCCCTTTTTATCACCCACATATGGAGATTTCTCTATCTGTCTCTCTGTGTCTGTTTTTAGGTGATGAAAATCACCTATTTAACTCGTCTTTTGACTTTGGTTTTTACAGCCCGCTCATTGGTCAGGCTGTCATTTGTCCCGGGTTTACAGCCCGCTCATTGGCTCCTTGGCTGAGTTGACGGCTCGCTTGACATACTGTGTTCTCTCTGTCAAGCAAGCCGTCAAACGCTTGGGTGATTGGTCAGGCTGTCATTTGTCCCGGGTTTACAGCCCGCTCATTGGCTCCTTGGCTGAGTTGACGGCTGGCTTGACATACTGGATTCACAATGTCAAGCCAGCCGTCAACTCAGCCAAGGAGCCAATGAGCGGTTTGGTACACTCCGCACACACAACCAAGGTCTGTGTCTAATTCACGTCGTAGCCCGCCTACTGTATCCGGTGGTAATTCGCACACAC
>OOFJ01074991.1:3161-17025 GCA_900323375.1 Benthosema glaciale
CTACTACACAGTGTGTGTGTGTGTGTGTGTGTGTGTGTGTGTGTGTGTGTGTGTGTGTGTGTGTGTGTGTGTGTGTGTGTGCACGCGCGCGATTATGCGTGTGCCAGAAAACAGATAAAGCAGGCTTCAAACATGTCTCTCTCTCCCCTGCTGTAATCACTCAATATTCTGTAAGACTGTATCTTCCCTGGGCCGCCCACACAACTAACTAACCAAACTAACATGTGATCCACAGCACTGCCACACAACTAACAACACACCAGAGAGAGAAAGAGATGGCAGAGAGAGAGGAGGGACGAGGAGGAGGAGGAGGAGGAGGAGGAGGAGAGGAGGGGGCCTCACTGCCTCTGTATGAAAAACAGAAAAAACTGGAGGAGAACAGGAGTCTACTCCAGGAGGTGAAACTGCAACAAAACACATACACGAACATGATTAGGGCCGGGATAACCCTTTGTGGTGCCCGGGGGTACGCGTTTGGTGTCCCCCTGGGACAGACTTTTGTCAACGAGGTGGATGTGTGTGGGAAAACGTTTTCACTCATTTATTTCACTTTCATCTGTGGGATAACTGCCAATGCATTTCGGACATGGATTAAGCACTATTTGGGGGCGGCAGTGGCTCAGGGGTGGAGTACTGCCACTGGCCAGTAGAGCAGCCGGATGGGATGGGAACTGCAAAGTTCCCAGTTTCATCCTGGGCTCCCCCAGAGTTAGTGTTGAAGCAAGCAAGACTCTGAAGGGCGGAGAGTGGTGTGAATTATAAGGGCAGGGTTAAGGTGTGTTCCTGGGGGGCTGGAACTCTGGATATTCCAGGGACCCCCCCCGGAAAACCTAAAGTACCTACAGTGGCCAGTAGAGTACACCCAGTACAGCACAGAGTAAAGTGGCACAGTGTACACTACAGTACAGGTTGGTGTCTGGCATGGTTTCCTCCGCCATCAGTGTATGAATGTGTGTGTGAACGGGTGAAATGTACAATCCATGTAAAGCTATGGATAAAAGCAGCCCAAGCTGGAGGAGGTAGAGCAGGTGTGGGTCAGCGGTTTGAATCCTGGCATCTCCTGTCCATATTACGTCAAAATGTCCTCATGGGAAAGACATTGATCAATTGTTACCATTGTAGTGTAGTGTGAGGATGCTGGCATTGGCTGGGTTTCTCGGATGACAACCTTCTTAAGTCTTCTTATTGGCTACATGGCAGCAAATCAGACGGCATGTCCTTTTTTGGGAAACACTGTCAAACACAACAACATAGAAATAGACAACCTAGACTAGAGCACAGCCATAACGGTCCTCATTGCGCATGTAAGGCCTCCTGCATGAATACATTTAGAAGCAACCCTGTTTCCCTAAAGCTGTTTTAGCCTACACACACCCGTCAGCGTGTGGCAGTAGTAAAACCATTCGCAGAGAAATGTGTGACTGTTTGGTGCCGCTTCACCTCCCAATGTATGAATGAAGGGGCCATTGTAAATACAATCCATTATTAATCTGCCGACATGCACTTACAATACTCTGGTCTGTTTCCTCCCATCTCCTCTCCTCTCCTCTCCAGTTAGCTCACATAGAGGCAGACCTGCGGGAGTCGTTGCGTATGGAGCTTGAAAGAGAGAGAGAGAAAGAGTTCCTCCGACAGCAGGACAACAGAATGAACCGGCAGCATCTCTGCTACCTTCAGCTGAGCCAGCGAGTTAACAAGTATGTGCATGCATGCATGCACACGCACACACACACACACAAAGATTAATACACGTGTTACAATTTGTGTGATATTGTTGTTTTTGTGTTAACCATCAGGTCCTGGGTGAGCAGTTACTTCAGAAACTTCCCTATGCACATCTACTGTTTACCCATCCAATCCATCAGCCACGCCCGCAATAGCAACGTAAGGCGAGGCAAGAAGAAGAGATGATGGGGAGGGAGGGGCTTTCCACCTGTGGTAGAGCATGTTGTCCAATGATCCGTGGATCAGCGGTTCGAATCCCGGCTCCTCCTGTCTACATTGGGCAAGACACTGAACCCCAAATTGTACCGATGTGGTGGTTGATGCCTTGCATGGCTTCCGCCGCCATCGGTGTATGAATGTGTGTGAATGGGTGAATGTAATGCACTATGCAAAGGGCCTTGAATAAAGGCGCTATATAAATTAACCATTTACCATTTTTAACCTGGACAAGGTCAGTGGAACATTTTTCTTTAAATGTTTATGGCTTGTTAAAGACCCTCCACAGTCCCAGACTCCCAGGATAATCAAACAGAATCCATACACTTGTTGAACCCACTCAACCCAGGCTGTCCCGTGCAACGGTGCAAGTGCTGACATTTTTATCACTGAGCCTGCCAGCGTGGTCGGGGACCATTTAAAAGAAAACTGACCAGAATGTGTGCAACTATAAACAGGATTGTGTCAAAGGTCATGTCACACCAGACACATGTTCTAATCTACAGTGCAGTATATGTCTCAATGAAGAGCAGAGTACAACCACCCCAAATGCATGGTAAATAACACACAGATTGGACAAAATTACATTATTTAAGTTACATATTACAGCTTTAAGTAATGATTTGACAACATAACATAATGAAAGAATCAATTATGGTCATAAGTGATGGGTACAATGAACTAGGCCTACTCTGAGCCTGCACCTGTTGTCATACAGTATAGGATTACTACAGCAGTGGGTGGCAGTGGATCAGGGGTTTGAACCCGGGCCCCCCCAGTGGGTGGCAGTGGATCAGGGGTTTGAACCCGGGCCGCCCCAGAGTTAGTGTCAAACCCTAATTGCTCCCGATGTGCAGGTTGGTGTGGTGCAGGATTTCCTCCGCCAACGTTGTATGAATGTCGGTGAATGGGACAATGTGATATGCACAATCTAATCAATTTAAGCGCCTTGGTCTAAATGCACCATTTACCAGCACCACACCCACTTACATTTCAGTGGTTAATTCTATTCCTCTTTGACACTGCATGTACAGCATACACACACCTGTTTTGCGCTTCAATAAATTATAAATGTGGAAGCATGATAGCATTTTTCATCAGTCATTATGTCAAACTGTCCAGGTGACCAAATAAAGTGGTTTTAAATGCAGTCCTTCCTTTAATATTTTCCACGTACGTGGCACAATGCTTATTGCAAATAAGCATAGTGTCATTATTATTAATAATTGATCCTTGGGACCCCAATCTACCCTGTAAAACTATGTATGAGTGTTGGAACCAAAGCCTGACAGTAACATTATAGAGTATGGCTGCCATCTAGTGGACTACAGTTGTAACTCCCATATTGTTACGTGGGATCACTATGACCATGTAACAGGTAAAGCATTTGTTTTGCATGAAAAACACTCCTTGGGCTAAAAACGGCAACCTTTGAGTTGATCAACTGAGTGATACGAGTCAACTTCACTTTTATCCATTTCTTTTATTAGTACCATAAAGTTATAGCCAACAAAGCAGACTTCATCTTCTTTTCTGTAACCCCCAGCCAATTACCAGCCCGCAACAGCCCTGCCAAGCAGGCTCAGCCCTATTGGCATGATGGGTTGCGCGTTGGTCTGGCAAGTGGGAGCCCTGGGTTCAATCCCCACTTCCGCGTATGACTATACATTTGCAATGCATATTGCTGCTCCAGGCAGAAAGTATCGCTACGAGCCTTTCAGTGTCTCTGAGAAACTATTGGATAGGATACCTAGTGGAACAATATTGAACCTAACATCTGTCTAACATGCTCTGCAATTAACATTGAGGAGAATACGATATGGGTATTTTCAACTGGCCCACCTTTACAGGTATTTGCCCCTGCATCATCTGACTGAGCCTGTGGCATCGCTCTCAACATCTCTATCCCTCAAGGCACTGATGGGCATAGCAGGGGGCCGGGGCCTCCCTGAGCCAAGGCTATAGGCCTGACTGCATAGCAGGGGGCCGGGGCCTCCCTGAGCCAAGGCTAAGCCTGACTGCATAGCAGGGGGCCGGGGCCTCCCTGAGCCAAGGCTAGGCCTGACTGCATAGCACATACAGTACCTCAACAGAGCAGGAGTTGGATGGCTTCAGGAGGTTATCAAATGCTTATTTGGAATTGTAAACTAGCCCTATAGGATATACCATGAACAATTAATATATCATCTGTCTAACAAAGCTTTTTTTAAGCTCTCTGCTTTATGCCCTCATGTTTTGTTTCAGTTTCTTAGATCTTTTATAGTGGCTGTGATGCTTTTTATGCAAATGCATACATACCAGTATACTCACTAACGTTTCAACCTATACGGACTTTATCAAAGTCAAGGTTCAAGGTTGTCTTTATTTGGAGAAATTTGTCTTGGAGACGGTCACAGCTGCATACATACTGTACACACAGTACAGAAAAAAAAGAAACAGAAAGTGGTTCTGTGATTGTCACAGAACCACTTTACAACCAATGAAAATACGTTGTCATTTATTAACATTACTGACATGCTTTCAGTGATACAGTCACACATCAATGCAACATTAGTTGAATAAGGAAAGGTATCAGTATCATCACTCTTACTTTTATCAAATGACAATGATGAAAAGTTCAACTCGGATCACACTGTATGTAGACCAACCATCCAGCCAACCAGCCAGCCAGCCAGCCAGCCAGCCAGCCAGCCAGCCAGCTTCCCTGTTTGTTGACGCTTAAGTTACCTACTTTTGCACGTAGCTAGCTAGCTGTCTCAGTCAGTGTTTCCCTGTTTCTGTGTCTGCTGGTTTGTTTGTCTGTCTTACTGCATGTCTCACCGTCAGCTTAGCCTCGCTCCCAGGCTTACTCACTGCGAAGAGAAAAGCCTGGTCACCACCCAAGGCAGAGGCACTACTGGTCGAAGTGTTGGGCCGGAACATCCATCAGGTTTATTCCCCCTTCATCAGTGTTGGGCAATATTACTTAGGAGAGTAATATCTTTACTTTACTTATTACAATTAGAAAAATGTATAAATATTACTTTACTTATTACTGGAATCCAGAGTAATATAGTTACTTAGTACTTATATAACTTTTATATTACTTTTCAACCGGGCCCCTTCCACCTAGCCTGGGTAAACCGACTCCCCCTGCTGGGCAGCATTTTTGCATGCTGCCTGGAATGCAAAATTTTGTCGAGGGGGAGGGGCTGGTTTACGAGGCTACCTTCCACCCGCAAAAGAACACAATCTGTTTAGCCAGCTCCTTGTTCAACAAAAAACTAAATATAAAACAAAAATATTGAACAGTCTCTCATCAGACTTTTCTGCTGCATATTCAACGTTTGGAACTCAACAATCAACAATCTGAACTGCAGTGAACCCTGGCTAATAAGACAAATATGCCATAAAACTTACCCTTGCCCTCTAAAACAAAAATAAAAAAAATAAAAACACCTTAAATATTGTATTTCTTTCATAAAAAGTAACTAGTAACTAAGGCGTTTTTTGGCAGAGTAACATATTACAATATTATTATTTTGGCAGAGTAATATCGTTACTTTACTTTTACTGGAAAAAGTAATAATATTACAGTAATATGTAATATGTAATTAGTTACTGACCAACACTGCCCTTCATACAATATTTTTTCAACCAATCACAACACTTGTTTCATTAACGGACATTTAAACAGATTTGTAAAGCGTCAACGTCATTTCCTTGAGCGGTACTTCCGGAAAGATCCCGCAACTTCCGCCCCCCCCAAAAAAGATATCGTCTACAGCGTAGGTCTTGCCCAGCATGCTGCCAGCTATACTGTAGTCTGTGTGTTGGCTGTGTTCAGCATTTCAGTCCATATCTGATCGTCTGTCTCTGTCTGGATGTCTTCTTTGCGACCACTGGGGAACAAAGGATGGAAGGAAGAATGAAGCGCTGTTGGAAAAGACCATGCTGCCAAGATAAAGGCAGTGGTGGTGGGAAAAAGTACTCAGTTGTTTTACTTAAGTATGTACGGTCTGGGAACTCTGGGAACTTACATTTCGGTTTCCCAGCCTTCCATAATACTGACACGGATGAGATGAGACGACGACATAGTTGGGCACGGGGAGCTATAATATAAACTTGGTGGGGTGGTGTAACTGAGTTACCGTGACATCATGCCACGTGTCAACCCACTATATGTGCACTGCAGTATAAAAAGGAGAAGTGCAGTCATAGTCTTCGGGTCCAACCGTGTGTGTGTGCGTGCGTGCGTGCATCCGTGTGTGTGTGTGTGTGTGTGTGTGTGCGTGCGCATATTTTCTTTTACTTATTTCATGACAAAACACACAAGTTTCCTATTCCTATCACTGCAAGGTCACAGATGAATTAAAGTGTCACCTGACACTTGACTGAAGTGTCTCAGTCAGTCCTGTTGAAATGGTGATTACATATCTAGCAGTGTACTGACACATTTTATTTAATTGACAGAAAAAATCCTAGCTGGCCTTTTCCCTCTGATAACAAACCATGAGAATGCAGTGAAGGTGCATTCTTTTTACTGTTGATTTTGGAAAACGACTACACCGATCAGCGTCAGACTTAGGCCAAGGAACGCAACCCCTGTATATTTTACCTTTTGCCAACTCAGTTGACTTTGGAAAACCGCCAGCACGTCATTTCATAAACCTATTTCTTAAACTAGCACAATATAAAAGGGTGCTACTCCTACGCATGCATACACATGCGGGCATCACCAGAATGGAGCTGCTTCGAACCTTGTGTGTCATTTGGGGTCTCATGTATGCAGGTACTGTAAATCAACTCAACAATTAAATTAAGCAGACAAAAGCATGTCTAGATTAGAAAAGGGTCCCCTATAGGGCTTTAATTGTCTATTTACAGTACAGGGGCCAGTTGGCAGCCACCTCTATGTGCTCTTTTAGTGCTGCTTTGAAGGAGAGTAGGGATTTTCACTCCTCGGCGACTGTAAAGGAGTAGCTCATTATAGAGTGATTTACCGTGTCAAATGCCTTTTGGAGGTCCAGCATGTCCATGCTGCAGTGTTTGCCCATGCACGTCCTTCTCGTGTTTGATGTGGTTGTTCAAATAGAGAAGGTATGGGTCAGTGGAATGAGATGTTCTGAAGCCAGATTGGAAAACGTACATTTGTTTCTTTTTGTCAGCAAAGCTACTTTTGAACTTTTTTAAATATATATATTTATAGTTTTTGCCAGTGAAAAAAGGTAGTCGACTGACATATCTCGTCATAGAAAGTCAATGAAATTAACACTGGGCGTATGACCACTTTTTTTTTTTTACCACCAGTGGCACTTACACATATGTGTAGTGGCGTCATCTTCATTTTTACAATTTCAATATCAGTTTTGGCCCTATGACTATGTATGTCGATTTTGCAAAAATCCTCACCTATTCCTGCCAAAAGTTTATCTATTTTCTTGGAATGTTCTATTTTCGACTATATAGAGCAGCGAAGTCTGACATATTTTACGCATCCTGCCTGGATCGCGTTCTGAATTCCCATAGACTCGTTTAACCGATTACATGCTGCCGCCAGTGCCTGGACAGTGCCAACAAATGCACGGAAAAGGCTGCGAAGACGACGCTGTGATTTGCCCCTGTGAACCGGAAGTAGTAATCAGTCATTTTCGAGTCAGTGTCGTTACCCTTGTCTAGCGATAGAAACACTAATATGCTAACTGGGAGGTTGCGATAACAATTCTTTAAGCTCCTAACATTGTCCCTCACCCCGTTAAGAAATAACAAGTGACTTCAGGACTATAGTCACCTGTCACCTATTTCTGTCTGACTGTTCCTGTCTGTACAGAAAAGTTTGGTCCAAATAATGTCATTACCGGTATATTAACATCACTTTACCCAACCATCAGTGTTGATTTATTCAAGTAAAACTACGACTTTTTCACTGACGAAAAGGGTGTTCAATAGCACAGCTTTATTAAAAGAAATACAAAAGTTGAAATGCGTAGATATAGGTTTGCACCCGACGGAAACACAGTGAATGTCTTCATTTTCCCCTTCACACAGCTGAAGCTCATTAAGGCCTTAAGTGTTTCAGCTGAATGTCGTCATGTTTTCCTTCTTCACACAGCTGAAGGGCTTCAGTGTTTCACCTGCCTTGACACAACAGACGTCGAGTGCGCCTCTGCAGAGCTGCGGCCCTGTGCCCCGGGCGAAGTCTGCATAACGACCACTACGGAGTGTAATGTCGCCTTTCTTTTTGTAAACCAGTGGTTTTCAACCCGTTTCATTTCAAGGCGCAATATTTATTCGGCTTTTGAGCCACGGACCACCATTTCACGACGTTTAGGCTCTCAGACCCAAAACTAAAGAATATTTTGTCGTTGTTAGATTAGATTTTGTATACAATTCTATGGATTTGGCAAACGTTCTCGAAAAATGAAGTAATACAGTAATGTAACTCTTGAGAGCGTGAAATGAAACCAAATGGACCCAGTCAGCTGGGGACCACCTGGAACCCCCTCAAGGACCACTGGTGGTCCCTGGACCACTGGTTGAAAACCACTGTAATGTAAACCATTTGCCTCACAATCATGATTTCTCCAGTGGTGGAAATACTGTTTAATTTAAGTAAAAGTATCACTAATGCAACATAGAAATACTCTGTTACAAGTAAATAATAATAATAAAAAGTACAAAAGTATTGGCATCAAATATACTTTAAGAACCAAACGCAAAAGTACTCATTGTGCAGAATATCTAAAAAGAAATTAAATGGCCGAATGCCAAAATGTATATAGGACTGAAGTTGTTATTGTATGTTTTGTAATAATTATCAAAATCTACTGTGAGTCTGAGATGTAGTAAAGTAAAAGTAGCCTACTGGAAATTGGAAATACTCAAGTAAAGTATAAATACCTAAAGAATTCTATTTAGGTACAGTACTACTTGAAGTAAATGTACTTCATTTAGTTTCTTTCCACCAATGGACTAATACATGCCTTTCGAGATCTTTATATTGTGTTTCCTTTTCTTATGTTTTTTAACGTTTCTAGCGTCTGTGGGTCCGAGGCTTGTCCAGAAAAGGTGTGTGCCGCGAGACAGGTGTGGAATCAACATAGATGACAAACCGTTTAAAAGCCTCCACACAAACATGGGGCAAGGAAACGGAGTTATAGCCGGAAAGTGTTGCACCACGGATGGCTGCAACGAGATAGAACAGAGAGGTATGTCGGATATTTGCAACACTGCGTGCGTATTACGTTATTCTAATTAGTCTAAATCCTCAAAAGCGATAATTGTTTTTTGTGATGTTATAATTGTCATCTTCATACCAACCAACGTTTTAATTTGTATTTGTTCACGCTCATTTAGCTTTAAATCATTCAATTTTGTTTGACCAAATTAAATTATGTGACACAGTAAAAGGTCAAATTTAAACCTCGGGTTTAGTCAATTTCTGACTACACATAATTTCAGTTAATTGTGTTAAACAGAGCCAGTATAAAACAACCTAAAGACTAATACCAATTCAGAATGAACTATAAAGCTTTGTCGCACGCCCACCCAACTGCAGTGCCGTGATCTGATTTGTTTGTCTACGGAATTAATAATAGACGCCCAGGCCTGGGTAGAATATGTAATGTTGGTTGGTGTGCAGTGCAACATAGAAATAACACCTAATGAAGGTACTGAAAGACCCACCCAACATTATGAAATTTACAAAGATATAATTGTCCGGATGAAAATGATCAATAGTATTGAGCAGCAAGCAGCAAGATTTGTGACCTGCTGTGATAGGAGAAGGATATCAAATGGAACATAACCACCCTACTAATCATTGTGTGTAAGTATTCCTGCACTGCATCTGCATCGAGTGATCTTGGTACATTATAGAAACTGATTTACTGAAGATTCTGACTTTCAAATGCACGTCATTTTTGTTTTGATTGCATTGTTGTATTGTGCTTTTTTGCTTTGGCAATGTTTTATCATGCCAATAAAGCCCTTTGAATTGAATTGAATTGAATTGAATTGAATTGAATTGAATTGAATTGAATTGAATTGAATTGAATTGAATTGAATTGAATTGAATTGAATTGAATTGCTTCATTTCAGTAACGGAGAACCCCCGGAACCTGCAACCAAACGGGCTGTCGTGCTTCACCTGTACCGGCCCGCTTGACCTTGCATGTACACGGAGGTTCGAATGCATGGGACTGAGGACCCGATGCACTCATGGAACTGGTGAGTTCTAAATAGGGAGACCGTTTTTCTTTTGCCCCACAATTTTGGAACCCATTTATCACCCCTTGTGTCAATTATCTAATGTGATCCTCTACACACCCTCCGCCAACCTGGGGACAGCAACAGACTTGAGCTCATGCTTCCTTCAATGCATGAGCGTCTAAGCTGCTTCTTTTCACCTGACAGGTGGGAGTTTCCCTGGTTGGACGTAGCGCGTGGAAGGAACACATTATTCCAACCAGTTCCTTTCCCCCTCCATCAGGCTGGCCAGGCGGAGGCAGTTTAGAGACCAGGATTTACTGCATGTTTTTTGAGGGTACCTACCCTATAGGGAGACGTGAGAAAGTACTCACATCTTTTAATTAAGTAAAAGTATTCACACTGCAATGTGGAAATACGTTGACAATTTGCGTGAGTAAAAGTACAAAAGTACTGGTATCAAAATGTGCTTAAAGTAGGCTACTGAAAGTACTCGTCATGCAGAAGGTTTCACAAGTTTTCAAATGTATAATATGTAAGTAATGTAATAAAAACACATCTTTTGAAAATAGCAGCTCTACATGCTCTGCTCATGTATTTTTAACTAAAGTAAAAATTAAGTAAAATTAACTAAAATTAGTAGCTAAAAGTAAAAGGGCTACTAATTTCACCAGTGCTGCAACAATCAAATGTGAATCTCTATTTTCCTCCACAAGAATTGACATTTCTCTCACTTATTTTTTTCCATGACAATACTGTATTTAGGCTTTTCAAAAAAAGAACATAAACAAAAACATAAAGTGAATTGGACAGCCAACTAGTGCTGCATGACTTTACTGTATGAGATTGCATAGGTGTTTTTTTAGATTAATTGTGCAGCAGTACTGACTATGGTCATTTATGTCCATGACAACATTTCCTTTCTTTTTGTGTTCTGCAGTGATAGTGCCCTCTGGAAGAGTCGAACGGGCGATTGGCTGCGTCTCTCCGAGCTGGTGCCAAGGCAGAAATCTCCACCTGACATTCTTTAGTCCCTTACTTACGTTGTCTACCTTCATAGGCGGACCGCGGTGCTGCTCTACAAACTTCTGCAACACGAACAGCACCTTTATTAAAGGTATACCGACCGACGGCGCTGGCAGCATACCTCACCTGAGCATGCCTTGCCTGAGCCTCTTCACACTGGCGCTTTGGCTCTGGACTTTTACACTTGCACAATAGTTCACAGTCGTATGGAACCTCAACATAACTAAAGCGTTCATGATCGCGGTTACAAAATGTATGTTTTGGGTGAACTAAGTAGCATTCGCGGGACACGTTACATAGCCAATTTTACACTTCCGGTCTTCCGTTTTTTGAGTGAATGGCTTTCAAAATAAGATGCCTCCCCGTTCACATACATTGTGCCATTTCTCGAGAACGGATCCAGCCACTAGATTGTGCCTGATGGCGACAAATGAGTTAATTTAACCAGGGTGGTCAGTCACATTGCATACAGGATAGGTTGGCACTGGGGACATCTGAAAAGACACGCATATCATAATGTATGAATGAATGGACCATTGTAAAGCGCTTTGAGTAAGCACGTAGTGCATAGAAAAGCGCTATAAAAATGCAATCCATTATTATAAACATTGGTGTTCCTCTGTGTTCGTTAGTCTGAGGAAGAGCCGTTGTGCTCGGAACGCCGCCGATAATTTTGGTGCAATAAAAAGCATCTGTCACATTGGAGCCCTCGGTGTGTGCGAGTGTTTTATTGTGTCCCAACATTTTAACACATTCAATATTTTTAAATTAATGTAAAGTGTACACGACACGACCATGCACGGGTGCCTGTTGGCTACATCATTGTCAGAAGTAATTTTATCCTTCAACCCCTTGTTTATGTCCCAGAATGACTGGATATACTAGATATTAGTAGCACATTGTAGAAATACAAGAACCTAATTGCCGAATTTTTAAGCATGCTCCAATCATGTAATAATAATAATGATAATAATAATACATTTTATTTATAAGGCGCCTTTCAGGTCACTCAAGGTCGCCGTGCACAGGGTAAAAACAAACAGTACAAAAACACAATGTATGTAAAAAGAAAAAAATAAATGTGATGTGCATGTGTGTGTGTTTTTTTTGTGTGTGTTTATTTTTTTCTTAGCAGATTAATCCTTGCAGCATTGTTGATGGAAGTAAGGGCCACATGAATCGCAGTAGTGGTATTCACAGATACAAGGTTTTATTGTATTATTATTTTTTTTCATTGAAGATTAAGTGTGATTATGACTATTTCTATGTATTTTATGTATGTGTTGTCTTGCTTAAGTCGCTGACTCGCTCTGGATTAAGAGCTCATCTGCATAAATTGTAAATTGTGATTGGACTTTAGTTTATTTTACATGATTTAATCTAAACTATAGTATTTACAGTTTGTAATTATTGGTTACTTAAATTGCATTTCACATTAAAATAACCAGCAGGTTTTTATAAAATAAAATAAAATCATATAAATCTATTTCTCTCTCGCTTGCTCCCACGAACACGCAGCAGTACGTGTCCTCAGGAATGCAGAGTGTAATGGTTGCTCTATTGCCTTCTGCAGTGAAAGTCAAGTCAGTCATGTTGGACCCTTGGCCGATTAATTCAGCATGTAGACAGCCGTTTAAAAAATGAAAAAGAATCATCGCATAATAGTTTGGACATTCGTTCGGAGCTCCCGACGCTGCCCCTCAAACAATATGTCGCCGCCCAAAAATCAAACCTGCTCGCTTGATGTCGCCCAATAACAATTGACAGTCTCATTCTCAACCACAGACAGCGAAGAGGAGAAATCGTTGACATCAAGTAGGGAATTGCAGTGCATCAAGGCCATGCACTGGGTCATCATTTTTTTTTCGAGCTCCGGTGACACTTCACTGACTGAACTGATTTTGTGTTTTAATAGGGACTCCTTTTTATATATAGGCCTACAGTATTTATACACATACATTCATGGTGGCCTATTTATTTATTATGCACTCGCATTGTATCATGCAGATTAGTCTTTATATGCACTTTATGCTCCTATCTCCATATACTGTACTGCACAACTAAGAATCTCCCAACCTTATTTGTAATGTGATGTGACAATAAAGATTGATTCTGATTCTGTGTATTCGGAGTCGGGAGGATCTCGTGAAGAGCTCAACGTGGGACTCCTCTCTTCACTCACAGTCCCAGCACTGTGCTCCTCTCTTCACTCACAGTCCCAGCACTGTGCACCTCTCTTCACTCACAGTCCCAGCACTGTGCTCGCACCTCTCTTCACTCACAGTCCCAGCACTGTGCACCTCTCTTCACTCACAGTCCCAGCACTGTGCACCTCTCTTCACTCACAGTCCCAGCACTGTGCTCCTCTCTTCACTCACAGTCCCAGCACTGTGTTCGCACCTCTCTTCACTCACAGTCCCAGCACTGTGCTCGCACCTCTCTTCACTCACAGTCCCAGCACTGTGCTCGCACCTCTCTTCACTCACAGTCCCAGCACTGTGCTCCTCTCTTCACTCACAGTCCCAGCACTGTGCTCCTCTCCTCACTCACAGTCCCAGCACTGTGCTCCTCTCTTCACTCACAGTCCCAGCACTGTGCTCCTCTCTTCACTCACAGTCCCAGCACTGTGCACCTCTCTTCACTCACAGTCCCACCACTGTGCTCGCACCTCTCTTCACTCACAGTCCCAGCACTGTGCTCCTCTCTTCAC
>OOFJ01075054.1:0-13265 GCA_900323375.1 Benthosema glaciale
TCGAACTGGCACCCTTGCGGTTGCCATCCAGTCACTCTACCCCTGAGCCACCGCCGCCCCACGTGTGTGCGTGCGTGTGTGTGCGTGCGTGCGTGCATATGTAATGCCACATATCGGGTGCTGGACAGTCCGGTGAAGTCTACCTTTAAGCTCTCCTGATTGATATCACTTATTGCTCCCTACGGGCTACACCCGATCCACAAACCACAATCCACAATCCACAATCCACACACACACACACACACACACACACGATTACAATATCACCACCTGCCTGGTGGAGATAATATTGAGATCAGACATTGATGATGGGCGATTAGGTCTGGCTTACATTTGACAGTCCAATTCATTTCAAAGATTTTTGATAGGGTTAAGGTGCGGGACAGCGATGTTCCTTACTTATTTCAACAAACTATTTCTGTATGGAGTGTCGGGGGGCAAGGAGACATTGTCTTTCGGAAACAGGAAACTTCCTTCTGCAAACTGTTTCCCAAAATTGGAAGCACACAATATCAGCTTAGCATGATGGTTTCCATTAACTGGAACAAAGGACATTAGACTTAAACCCTAGTGTTGGTTAACAGTATACATACCATGTCAGACCTTTTTGCAGAAGATCTGTACAGAATCTAAGCAGATCTGCCGTAGCCTACTTGAACACGACCAGAATGATACACTCACTGTGGAACGTGGACGAGCCTACAGTACATGGAGCTGTGGTGGAAGAGCCTTTAGATACATCTGAAAAGACTGCTTCCAGCGAGTCCACAACAAAGGCGGTTCACCCGGGCAAAGCGAAGCAAACATTCTGCCATCCTAGTCAACACAATGTATGGTTTTGCAAACAACGCGTGAGCCGGTGAGTTTGTTTCATTTATCTCTGTAACTACTGTATGCGTGACATACTGTACAAATCAGAGTCCAAATGTACAAACTGCTCAGGTATCAGAATATAAAATCATGGACATGTCATGGGCCCAAACTCAAAGCAGGAGGATGCACAACAGAAGCGCACAACACACAAGCAAAACAGGAGAAATGCACAGCATGACACACAAACACAACAATTAAAACAAATATTTGTGGAGTGTGGGTGGGTGGGCGGTTGAATCCACAGTGGCAGTTTGGAAAAAACCCTTCCTAAATCCACCACTGTCTCCAACACAAAGTCATGTCTGCACGACAAAACAGGACAATTGGAGGCTGAAGCTCACTCACAGTGGTGCCCACAGTGTCCCACAAATTCCACATCCTGCATTATAACTGTTTTTTGAGGGGCGCTAGCCTCTCCTACATTCAGCTATTAGTGTAGATTTTCGTCTTATACGAACGTCAAATTCCCATTGACAATGAATGGAGAATTTATGTTGTATGTGGACGAGCAAATCGACATGTTACTGTACGTCATGATGATGTACGATGATAAGAGCGCCACTCACTTCTCATATGCTAGAAAATTGATTTAAATTTAAAGCCAGAGTCTAGGCCACTTTATGCCCTGAATTTCACATCATAGACTGTATTCCCCAATGTCTATATCATTCCGTAAATCTTGAGAGTGAAATGATGAGGCAATAAGTGTCATGTTTCATATCGCTAAGAAAACTAGAATCCAAGAGGCCTCAAATCCTCTCTTGGCAGTCACTCAGGAAGGCTTGGACCGCAAGTGGAAAGTTCAAACCGTTAGAGGAAGACTGGAAAATCTGTTAATGACCATCATAGACGCCCTTTCAACTCGACCTCCCACACAAGGATGTTATTGTTGGCCTAGAAAAAACTATCACGTCTTAACAGATTATTGGACTTATGCAGGCTTGCATGTCTTCATATTGCTCCAGTAGCTATTTTTCATGCAGTGTAATTTAATATATTTCCTTTTGAAGGGAGACGGTTGTACTAGAAACCTTAGCGTCAAGTCAACTGAACAGGAATAAGCCGTTTCTTTCGATCTGATGAAGTCAATTAAAACAATCTACCAAAGATAATACTTTGCAGGGTTGAGTTTCTCAGCTCTGGCACCACCAAAGTGTTTCTTTCCCATGAAAAGATATTTGACTTATAGTCCAGAAAAGCAAAGCCTGTCTTTGTGTGCATTTAAGGATGAAAAAAAACTCTTGTATTTATCAACTTATTTTTTTTACACTGTCTGCAACACAAACATGTAATTTAATTAAGTACATTACCCCTGGCGTGCCTACTGTATTCTGGTCATGTTGTTATAGGGGAACATTTTTGAGTATAGTATATAGTCTAGTCTACACTATATGCCAACACATCATAAACGCTCACAACACATCGCCATGCAATGCATTGTGAGCTTGTGGATTGGCTATTTTCATAGTATCACGGTGACAGGTATAAGCGGTAAACACCAAGCAGGTTTCACTGGTAACACAGTGAATTGAAACATTGGAATTGTGACTATATGACTACATATGTGCATATTAGATTACTGTATATACTGTATGCTTGTGGCCACAGCACGTCTCTGTCCATGAACCGAGAAGCACAGGACTATATGATTTTGGCACAAATTTTGATTTAGTTTTAATCATTTGAATTAAATTATTTCGTTTTGGTCATTTTAGTCATCTGAAATGTTTTAGTTTTGGTCTAAATACAAGATTTTAGTTATACTACAGTTGACTTAGTCAACTAAAATGTATTTTGGTGGTGCCTTGATGACGTCGCAATGGCAACTTTTTAGGTTTTAGATTGCATGCTGAAAATAACTCAAATTTACAAATTTACAACTACAATATCTACAAGCTCACAACAACTCACAACACATCTACAAGCATCTACAAGCTCACAATCGCAGTGCAACGCGTTGTGACTGTGAGCTTGTAGATCGGCAATTTTCAGAGTGCAACACCCGATTACAGCCCAACATCCAGTTTTTCTACTGGATCTTTTCTTCGCTAGTCCCTTCCTAACATTTTAGTCTAGCTTTTATTTGTTGACAAAATTGTCAATATATTTAGTCTCAGATTTAGTCATCATAGGTTAGTTTTTATTTAGTTTTTGTTTCGTCAGTGAAAAAAGGGTAATAGACGAACATTTTTCATCATAGTTTCCAGCAAAACAGGACCCATTCATGTCTTTCCCAGATTGCGTGAGAGACAGAGGAACTAGACAGGGCACAATATCCCTGCAGGAGGTGCCAACCATACAATGCCAGCCTGCCAAGGGCAGCCATAAATTAACCCCGTAGTGGGAGAGCGCTGTGTGAGCAGACACAATCATGTCATCCCCTAAAAGACTAATTTATACTCTGTGGTACGACAGTGTCACTTGCCCAAAGGAACCGATTTTAAAGCTAACTACGTGTTGCGACACTGTCGCACAATGGAGTATAAATTAAGGCACGGATAATCATTTTTAACAGGAAGGCAAATGAAAGTCATAGAAAAGTCATTCTCTAAAGAAGTTTTTACAATCTATAGTGAATTACGGATTGGAGAATTATTGTTGTTGGGTATTTTCTTACATTTTAGAAGGGTTAGAATACTTTTAATTGTACTTCCCATACGAAACTTCAGAGGTAATAGAACAAAGCTGAAAACAAAGACTCGCTAAAGGTCATGAAGGAGGGCATTATACACTTTATTTGCCATTAAAAGTGTTTAATAAAAGTAAAAGCTCTATATTTGAGAGTAAACATTGCTATAGTGTGTGTTAAGTAAGCTAAATAGGTGTCTCGATCCCCATCTCTGCAGTTCTTCAGTAAACAGAAAATATTTTGGTCAGGATGGCAATTTTATCAGGAGAGACAACCCAAAGATAATTTATCAGCTTAAATGTTAATGTTTTGTCTGCTAATATTTTTGTTTCGTCACTTCCAATGTCATTTCTATATCCCTTATGGTGTACAAGTTCTCTCTCCAGGTTGGATAAAATTGGTGTGTATTCTTTCCATTTACTAAAGAGCTAGAGAGACAAAGAGACCTCTGTTAGTGCACAGCATTGATTGCCATCAGATGAACACCTATTTTAAAAGAAAAATACAACAGCACCTTTAATTTAATATCAACGGTATAGGTGCTGAACTTTATTCAGAATTACAGTGGAACTCACACACTGTGAGCAGGTTCAACTTCCAAATAACAGTTATTTGCTCTGCCAGTGAAATGTGTGCATTCTCTCCATGTATTCAATACTTGCTTTCAGAGGCAGTTGTGAAGCTCTATAAAAGCGAACGGCTCAGTGACTCACAATGCCACCCTCACAAACACCACTCCAGTCACAACAAACTGACGATTTCACTTTTTGTTTTCTTCCGATTCCAGCCCTTCTCATGCCTTTAAAGTTCACAGTTCACCTCATTCAAGGATCCCCCTTTCCCAATCCAGTCATGCCAATTTGCTCAACCTGACCAGCATGCCAATCAAGCCTTTTCGTTTGCACTGCTCGAGATAGAATGGACGTTCACATAAAGAAGAAATAGGCACTCGCTGAGATCAGCTCTGCTTCTTCCAAAAAGCAAAAAAGCTGAGCAGCTCTCTGGTGCTCAACTTAGTGTATTATAGTATTATGAAAAAACGTGCAAATGAGAATTCAGTCCAGCTGGGCTTATGATCTGACATATCTCAGGTACAGCTGACAACAAGGCTACTTGTTCATGTCTCCTGCTCTCCTCATGTTCTTCCGGTGATGTGATGAAAAACCCTTGGACACAGATGGAGTAGCACATTGTTCCACTCACAGGAATAACCTAAGATCAAAGCTAACATCGAGTGGAGAATTAGAATTCTGCGAGACAGACTGTACACTAGTATGCGGACATGTCATTATTAGCCTAGCCTTAATTATGGCCCTGCATAAATAGAGATTACTGAAACAGTGATAGACTTGACAGTGTCCATCCACCAGCCACTATGTGTTCCTGTGTCTACTGTTATCACCCCATTTCAGTGTCATAGGCAGCTCATCTATTATTCCCTGACACCTAAGGCAAATGGGGGAATGAGTTTGACTTTTTTTCATTACACATTCCAGATGTGAGGGAGTCCTAAAAGAGAATATGGTAACCATCATTCTCTTCAGCCCAGCTAAATGAGCTATTACAAGTCTTGGATCAAAACCATGCAGCAGACAATCCAAAAAGACAGCAGGGAATTACTGGTTTAAAGCCACAAGCAATTTCTGAAAGGTCCTTGAGACCCCCAGTGTGAGAAAGCTTGGAAAAATAGTTTCCCATCTAAACAATGGTCTGGCGCACACTATTTCATTCAAAGAAGAGTCATGAGTACATCCAAGATCTAGAATAAGTAATCAGTACAGCAGGTGCTGGATCCGTGAAATGATGAAAGAATATCTGCATACATACTGGAATTCAAGTTGTTCAGTAGCAATATTTAGACCAAACTGGTCTTCTTCAGTCAAATACCCACACAAAGGGGAACTTCTTTTCAACTCTACCATGTACTCTAAGACCTTACATCAAGTGGCCTGTATGTTAACGTCATCCTGTATAGAAGATAAACAATATACAAACAAAAACTGCAAGAGATTAGATATGCATCAGTTCTTTGGCATTACATGACTACACAAATATGTCTAAAGGGAAGAGTGGTTTCTTATCAATGAATGAACTCTGTTGTCATGAAACAAAGCTTGCTGTGCCAAGTGCACTAGCCATCTGAAATCTCCGTAAATTATCAAGACAGGGCAAGATAAAAGGATAGGAAAGTTAAAAGATTGTTCCTGTTAACAAGAACTGATCCAGGGCCCTGGGCTTGGTATAACACAGGATTTATGTTACATATGCAATTGTTTTCCTAACTCCTGCCAGTGCATTTCTATCAAAGCCCAGAGAACTTGCGGGTTACATACTGGTATTACTGTTTATTCACTGCTTGCCAGTCTAGCATTGTTCCAAGTACGAGATAAGCCCCAGTTGAAATCCCTCGAGGGAAACCTCAGTGGAGAGAATTGTCTCCATATGACTCATAACATGTTTTGGGGAGAAAATGGAGGCCTGATGGCACTTTTCTGTGTTTTTTGTTTGTTTTGCAGGCACTGCTCTGAGCGCCCTCCCCCAGGTTCTGATTTCTATGCTCTTCCTTTGCCTTGGGGGACCTTGCAACGAAGGGCCTTCGCTTGCCCAGCAGTCTGAAGAGTGATGTCCATAGCACCTGCTGGTTCTTCAAGCAACTCTGTCCACAAAAAAAATCAGGACAAGCCGCTCACCCTCAGCTCTAAGAAGAATTGGGGGCAGGGAAGGGGGGTGGGGGGTACTGAGTCCGAGCTACCAGATTCTATTTCTCTGTCTCTCTCACTCCCTTGCTCTCTATCGCTGTCTTCTCCCCTCCCCTGTTTTTTTCCCCCCTCTATCGTTTGCTTTCTAGAGCCCTGTCATGGCCATCTCCCTGAGTGTCTCATACACTTTGCATGACATGTGGTGGAGAGGGAGCCCGGTCCAAACAAGCCGTCTTAGTCTTAAAGCGTCTGTCACTTCTCGGTGGCGTGGTTATTCCTATCTCTCAGATCTAAGGTGATCACAGCCGCTAACTCCATTGCCGTGTAGCTGCTTCTGGCTTTACTTAGTGGGAGAGGGTGCTGGTTGTGAGGAAGGGCAGTTCACAGTCTCAAAAGGTTGAGCGCATCAACTAATATTCACATCACTTGTGATACATGTACCATGTCTGCTGAAAAAAAATCTAGTCCAAGGTTTCCCTTTCCAAAAGAACATAATGCTAAATCATTGCATCTTTTTACAACAACATGACCACCATACAGCTAAATAACCATTATTATTGGTGCTTTATATTTCCTTACTGCAGTACATTTCACTGGTGAAGAAAAAATACTGAAAAAGAGGCCAAACAACACTATTGTCTAAAACAATCTGCTTTAAACTACAGATTAAATCCTTAATTTAGAACAATCTTTAATCCAAAGCTTTTTGGTATTACTGAACTCCTTAACACCTCGGGGTTTAGAGATCTACTCAAGGGTCACACAGCAACGTTGTCCCACCTGGGATGAGTCCTTTGACCCCAAATCCCAAATCCCGATCCCAATCCTGTCCCCAATCCCTGGCCTCCCTCGCCACATTGCTGCCCTGCGCAGCTGCTCTACACGACTGTTAACAGGCAGGAGTGGCCTGCTCTAAGGACAGGCCGCCTTGCCTTTTAATGAAGTGCCAAATAATAACCTACTCCACAATGCTGCCAGGAACGAAAGAACGCAAGGAAGGGAGAAATGAGAAACACATTACCTCTTGTTTGAAGTCTCGATACACTGACACATTATGCATTATACATTTCTAGAAGAGAAATTAAAAATAAAAAGAAGAATAGTCCCACAAAAGACAGTGGTAGCAAGGAGGACAGTTAAATTAGACCAAAAACGATTTAAAGCGGACATCCGTCAGCTCAGTAAATATGCCACCATTTTCAGCCTACCACTAGTGCTCTAGTTGTCTTACTGTTTAGCATAAGGCTGGTTTGACCCTTTGACTGAGATCTTTGATTGACGGAATGCTATGCCTTTCCATCATACTGGAATATATTAATGTTTATGTTTTGTCTATTCTAAGTTTTACTAGTTTATTCCTTTTTTTTCTCAGGGTGCTGTGATAGAAGCCTGTACCAGAGCAGTCTATTTTGTGCATTTATTTACCAATAAATACACACATACAGGACATTTATAGCTTATATGAGCATATTTTCATATAATGTATCTTTATTCTCCCTCTATGTATACACCATTATAGCCATGTATTCAGATTCAGTCATCATCTATCCCTCTGTTGGGTACAGTTGCCTTTTTAGCATGCCCTTCCACAGCACAGGTGGTCGTGGCTTTGATCATTACACTCATTAAATCCCATGCTTAATCCTTCTCAGATGGATCTCCCCAAGGCTGGCTGGGGCCACTTACAGTCTGAGCTCATTGTCAAATTGGCTTAGATTGAAACCACACCCTTCCTCCTTCCCAAATTCCCAAACCCCTGTTGATTTCTATGATCAATACAACCATTTAACAGGTTATGACTGTCACCGGTAGCACAGCCACCATCAAACATCCGGTTTGGTATTAGGTGTGCAGATCCATGTCCAAACTCTGGCTTTGGTTGGTCTTATCACATGCAAATATTATAATAAAAAGCAGACTTCTCTGGCCCAGCATGAGAAGCATTTATTAAGAGAGCATCTAAAATCACAGTGGTAATCCACCCAGCCAAGCTCACCTCGATTAAAAATGTATTAAATCCTAGGGCACTGTGAAGATCGAGTAATAATTTCAGTTCCACCATTATTATTTCATACCCTCTCAGACAGAGATGTAGATTTCATTAATGCTCCTTGGGAATGAGACAGCTTTGCTTTGGGTGTCTCATGTATTATTGGGGAACACAGTAGAAGGATATGAACAAGGGGATGGAAGTTCTAAGCACAGGAGTGTGTGGATGCTGGAGTTTTATGACAAGGGGTTCAAATCAATATCTCTCCCCATCTCAGAAGTTATTAGGGAGTCAAGCAACGTCTGTATCCGCACTGTTCTTCATGAATGTATCCATACCATCTGCACCAGCCATGCTGCCCTTTCAGAGACCAGAGCAAAACCATTGTTTATTGTAAAGCACATTTGGAATCTCCATCTCCCACTCTGCGTCCTCATAACTGCTACCTCCTGGTGGCAGTTATCTGTTGGATCCAACAAACAAAGCCAAATATACCACGATCCAAAGCCTCCAGTATCAATTATCCCCATCAATAAACGTGGCTTTGCTCCAAGATTTCTCTGTATGGGTTTGCAAGGCTGCACTTTTGCAATTCCATTATGCTGCTGGAGAAATAAACCCTGAAAACAAGATTCTCTTGGTATGAAATGGTTTTCCAGTGTATTGTGACAATTGATTTTCTTTTCTTTTTTCTTTTTTTTTGTCTGATTCTTGTCGAGCTGGTTGTCCAAAGCTTACTTTTTTGAATACAGTTGTGGAAAGCTGTATCTTTTGTGGATGTAACGAAATAGAGAAGTAGTCTGCAGCACAATAATGTCGTGGACACGTGAAAGCTTTCAAGCATTCTTGTCTTAGATGCTAGCCCACAGCCCTCCCCTGCACATCAGGTTAATGGGCCTTGTGGTGTGGCAGGACAAGCGCGTCCAGGCTCAAACTGAAATGGTAAACCAATACATTATGCTCTGGGAGCAAAACCATTTTCCTTAATGGTCTTTTCCAGCAAGGCTTACACAAGAGAAACGATTCCTCCCCTCTCATTGTTTCCTCTCCTCTGTGACCATCACAAGGCCTGAGTAATGTTCCTATGCACTTGTTCGCATGTTTTTTCTGGTAGGCTGTGTTTGTTCTGAGAACTTATCCTTTTTACGTTTAGCCCTTTTTGTTTTGTCCAAATGCATTTGGCTGTGTGTAAAGGAGATGGAATGAGCGGGGAGGGGACATGTGTAACTGGTGGATATGAGAATAAGCTGGTTTGCAATAGGACAGGAGGCTATTAAATATTAGTGTAGCAGTTGGTTGCCCCTACACACTAGCTATAGACAGTACCCTCACAAATCATCAAAACCACCAGGTTCTACATTTTTTATACTGATGCCATACATATTCTCTCAGTTCTCTACCAGATAAGAGTTCCCTGAAAATGAAAAATAAACGAAACATTTCACCCATCCAGAAAATGGAGTTAGCATGCAACACATTCCACAGTTTACCTTGTGCATCTCTAACCTATCATTACTGCATCACGTTGGCCTTCGGAGTGGGCGTGTGCGGGATCGAGTGGCTGATATTCAATCCAGTGCATTCACACATTTCTACTGGCCCAGCAATCCAAAGGATATAACTAGATTTGATCTCCCACGGGAAATGTGTACATGAACTGTCATTATCTTGCAGCCTCAAAATGAGACTTCCTATACCCAGAATAGAACGAGGCCCCTCCTCCATCGATTGTGACACATTCTACCGAACTACATAACCACTGTGTCCAACACCAGTTACCGTTCAGAACTGATGGAGTCTGTATAGGCTTCCGCCTGATTTTACCCCGTCGTACGGCAGTGAAATGTGTACAGCTTGATCTACAAGCTGCCCGCGAAAAGTGTCGTGAGCTTGCAGATCGTCTATTTCCGTACGACGGGAGTATAAAGCATTACACACCATTGCAACAGTGTTACTAGGTCAGATACCGTTTAAAAAGACAATGTATTATTCCTGATCTTCTTTAATTCTGTTTAAGGTGTGTGCTCATATTACTCACCAGGCCAAATGTACAGTCCCCGTCTCTGTTTTGATGTTGATCTGGGCAAAAATAAATGAAATAAATAAATGAATAAATAAATAAATACATGAATAAATAAAACAAGTGTATCAGAAATGGTTGAAATACTGTGTACATATTTGAACTTTTGGTTTCTAATTTATAAAAGATAAGCTTTAGCTCTTGGAGTACTTATTTTATTTTTTTCCTTTCATGCGTAGCTTTGTGTTTTTATTTTCTATTTCTGTAAAGTGTGTAAATATATCTTTATGATAATAAGTAATATTAAAAATCTTATTTTAAGAAACCACTGTGTCGTGCCCTTTTTTTTGCATCATAGTCATAACTGAGAATATGAGAATAGAAATGTAAATTTGACCTTCAATGATATTTGGAAGTGGTTCTGCACATTACTTATTGTGGAATCACCCACACCAAGCTATGAATATGACTATTCATTTATGATTTTACATGATGCTCACATAATTATAATGATTATATTTATTGGTCTTGGTATGGACAGCCCTGGCCTGTTGCTTTCTGAACAGGTCAAATCAAACAGGGTGCACTACTCGGGGGGGCAAAATTAGTCACTTTTTCCATGTTTTTAGATACATCATCAATAGAGCTTCCAATTCATTTCACATGCATTAGCTGTAGTGTCATTGAGGCTGTTCTGAAACTCTACCGTATAAAGGAGACATAGTATATTCCCATGGGAGGTCTGTCATAGCCAATATCATTTTAATATAGCCTTAATTACAGCTTGTCTAAAACTTCTCCCACTGTGGTACAGTATGTATACACATCAGTTGGTATTTAACCCATTAAGACCGATTCTACAAAAGCCTTCTAAATCAGTAGTTCTTGTTCATGCCAAGGGCCCCCAAAACTATTAGTATCTGGCCATGCAGATCGACCTCAAAATCTGAAAATGTTTTGTAGCCTACCAGGGACCCACAGAAGAGAAGATTTGTGTTAAACATTAAAATAAAAAAATAAAATAAAAATAGCAGCTGTACAAGCATTGAGGACCACTGCTCTAAATCCCAAGAATTATTTTGTAAACATATGTTGCTATATAACCAAAATCTATGATACCACAGATGGTAGATCCTGGTGTTAGTGGGTTAAATCAGTCCTTGGCCCATCAACTAACACCTCAATAGCCAGACAGTATAGTGCATACTAAGCATGCTGCACATTAATGCATCACAACTGCTGAGCGTGCATAGATATCATGAATAAGTCTAGCTATAATAAGATTCCAAATCCACGCAGGTTGCTGCTATAGGCTACCGATCCCCCAGGCCAGCCGCTGGATAAGCATACAGTACGTAAAGGAATTATTGAGAAGGAATTGGAATTGATGAAATTATTAGCCATAATATTTCTCTTTACCAGTCAGACTGTCTGACTGTCTTTTTATGCCCAGCTTTCCGGGTTTGTGTGAACACAAACATTGGCTTGCGATTGGCTGATCACCCCATAGCGATGATTTCATTGGCTGAGCAAAGTACATCTTGAAGATAAAAGTTAGGGCAGAAAAGTGAAGATGCTAAAGGTGATTAGCTAGCTAGCACTTTGATTATGTACAGTATAAGAGCATGTTTTTACGTTTCAAATGTTATGCTATCTATGCTGCTGCATTGTCTGAAGGAAGCCAAACAAAAAACGTTTTAGTCTTATGTACCTGTACGCAAGATGTAACAATAAAGTAGAACGTTGAACCTCACACGAGTGTGAATATTTTTTAACCATCCCAGACAATGGATTCAACTGATCTCTGAAACAACTTCAATACCTTCAATACAATCACCATCTTTCCCTCCCCCTCATGAATAAATAAGCTTGCTAGAAAAATCACACTTGTGTGAAGTGACAGGGCGTCTCACTTCTTTAAACAAATATAAAATATTGCACTCTAGAACCTACAGTATGGTCATGAAGTGTGGCGGCCGAAATGAGTTATCGCAGACGGGTGGCTGGCATCATCACTTAGAGATAGGGTGAGAAGTTCAGTCATGCAAGAGACTCGGAGTAGACCCGCTGCTTCTTCGCTTGGAAAGGAGCCAGCTTAGGTCGTTCGGGCATCTGGTAAGGATGCCTCCCGAGCGTCGCCCGAGGTCCTTGTTGCACGTCCTACTGGAAGGAGACACCTGAGCAGACCAAGGACCTGATGGAGGGATTATGGGCTCGAATTTTGTCGCAACTTGCTTCTACCGCTATTAGGGGATCTAGCCTAAGGTAGCGGGCGTGTCCCGTTAAGATTGTTATTTTGGTGACCATTCTAAATCCCTTAAACACCTCCGCGACACGCTACATTATGCATAGGTGTGGTTTGGGCGTTTCAGTGATTCAACCAATCTCTGTGCCACATCCCATTGCCTTTAAGAGACCCTTTATCGTTGCCCGTTATGCCAAGCGTTATATTGTTTCAGCCTTACCCGTGACCCGCTGCAGCCTGGTGCTGCGCTTTTTTTTTTACTCATGGCGCATGGAGCTCCAAGAACACGTCTTTTGTTTTAACCATATAACGGTGAGTTTACGTCCGTTTTTCACAATTCAAAGTGCTGCGTGATCACCAAATATCGATCTTTAATTTGCAATTACTTACAGGCGTGTAGGTTCTCTCTATGAAACGTTATCAAGCCAAACGTAAGGTTCGGGAAATCGGTTTATTCATGCGATCGACCGGCGAATACGTTTCGCTTCATAACGTTTCATAGAGAGAACCTACACGCCTGTAAGTAATTGCAAATTAAAGATCTATATTTGGTGATCACACAGCACTTTGAAGTGTAAAAAACGGACGTAAACTCACCGTTATATGATTATCTAAAATATGGCTCAATCTTGGAGATGTCCAAAGGCACGGCGCGCGGCAGACTGACTGATGCAACAGACAGTCAGTTTGTGTAGTAAGGTGGAGCGGCTCTTACTAACGGGTGGTTCTAATCTGCACTATCGCCACCCCAAATGATTTCGACCAAAATAGCATTTTAAGGGAGAGCGTGACAACACGCCCAATACCAC
>OOFJ01075064.1:2423-19701 GCA_900323375.1 Benthosema glaciale
AGCAAGGCATTGAACCCCTACCATGAAATGTTCTATGAAATATGCAGGGTCTGGCTGTAAATAAGCATCTCGAGCTTAGTCCATTCACCCTGGGTAAACAAAGAACTTTGCTTTTTTGGGGGTCCCAGAGATAGAAATGCCATTAAATAGGAGTCCGTAGACTAGACTAGTGCATGTCAAACTGGGGGTGCTTGAAATTAAACGGGTTGAGAACCTCTGCTAGAGCCGTAAAAATTTTCTCTTAATGGGGCTTCCTTGGCTGGCATATCTTTTCAAATGTGGGTCCGCGGGCTCATAGTGTCAATTTGGCGGTCCTTGACATGAAAAGGTTTGGGAACCACAGGGGTAATGGGCATGGTTTGTCAATAAACTCATCCATATATCATATGTAGGAATGAACCCCACACGTACCATTCCAAGTTGGCTGTATGCCATCTGTCTCTCCTGATCAGAGCAGGTTTCCTCTCAACATTTATAACATACCTTGTTGTTTATAATGTTATCATATACCAGATTTTTATAGCATTATATATAAATGTTTTTATAACATGTATGAAGGCCACATACAGTATTATGTGGAAACCAGCTCGACAACCAGTGATTAAATTATGATGTGTGTGTCTTCATTCATTACATTTGGCAGGGGACCAGAGAAAATGACAGAGTTGGACATTGTTTTTGCATATGCAAACACCGAGTCAACATTAATCTTAGTGACCTCCGATTCGCACAAATGAGTCACTAGCGCTGACATTCCTACATAATGTATGTGTATGACGTTGAGTGTGTGCACACGTACAGTACACACACATACACTGTGGCACACGCACACATGCTGAAACACGCTGAAATAATTACCTGTTTCTGTAGCACGCATATCTCAGAAAAATGAAAGTATGCTGAAGGAATTCTTATGCCTTTAATTTAACAGTGTTCGGAAGTAAAAATGCCCAAACTCCATCTTGTTTGTGCTTCATTGTCACGTCTGTCATGCGCGCATGCACCAGAGAAAAGCTCCTGACAATGCAAGCAATACAAATAAAACAAACATTCCTGTTTAGTCCTATACCTGAAATCTTGAAAGTTATTTATTAATAATAAATCCATGTTGAATTAACCACAGGTACTCAAAACGAATGAGGAAGCGAACGTGGGTGTTTGTGTCATTGTTTTGAAAAGGTCTCAGTTCCACTTCCACCCCTTCAGACTAGTACAAAGCTGCTGTCATGTTCAAAACAAAACCCAGTCAGAATCATGTTTTTGTTGTGTTGTGACAAAATACTACGCACAAGCACTGTCTCATGTTGTTGTCAAATGGCTGTCAAATATCAAATGTGAAATGGCATAGGACATTTTTTGTGTTCATGTCCCGGATCCCAAAATTATATGTATATATATTTTTTTTGTAATGTTTTAAAAAGATTCAACATTTTAAATCTCAACCGCAAAGCTCTGTGAGATTGTAGATTGGCTATTTTCAAATAGCCAGTTAAGTGAATGTCATTTTTATTTTAAACACTTCCCTGTCTCAACCTCACCTTTTATTAGTTATTTGTGTTCTAATGAAGGCTCATCTATTTTTTCATACCTATGTTTATTCCAAATCCAAGGTGATGCTGATGATGTTTCTTTATTTTTTCAATTCCTTCCTATTGGTTCTTCTCCTCCAATGGTCTAAATGCCATACAAAACTATTTTGTGGATGAATGTGAGAAATTGTCAAGGTTCTGGGTGGCAAACATGATTTTGCATAGAAAGGCCATCTGAATGCAGAAATACATAAACGACTGTGACCTCTGCTAATAAGAACAGCATTAGAAAGTATTTGGTGTGAACCAAATCACTGCTGTTGTTTTTTCTTATATAATATAAGATATAAGCCAATGTTTCTGCCCGACAGCAATGATAGTAGTGTTGACTACTTTAAGGTCTTGTGTGAACAGACATAACAGTACATGCCCTCCATCTCGTCCTCTGTAATGTTTTTTTTATAAGACACTGGTGCAGCTCTCTGTTGGCAAATGACACACCTGGCTGCATTATCCTTGATTGCCAATGACCTAATTGGGGAAAAACATGCTGGGAAACTTTCTGAAGTGCAACCATTTGTTCCTACTTCCTATTGTTTCCTTTGCCAGTGATTCTCAACCTGTAGGCCATCAAAGTACATGAAAAAGAAAGTAAGGTCGCCAACGTCATTTTCGCTATCATGCAATTCCAGACGCATATTTGTCGCACCATGGGAGCTTAAACTACACCCGGAAGTTCGGTGGAATGCATTGGAGTCAATGAGAGCCCAGTCGACCAGCTCATGAACAAACATTATTTCTGAATAACTGAGACTTTTGTAAAGTTAATCACTTCTGGGAGATTCTTCTACAGAAGACATATAACACATTATTGTCTGCTGTGTTGCTTTTTGATGTGTACACTGTGTCATTTTATAGAGGTATCTAAAGAGCAAAATTACGTTTCTGAACGTGCCAACTATCGCGAGACTTTCCACCGTTTCCTGTCTGGTAGTCAAATCTCGCGAGACCTCCGAGACAGAAACTATACCTGCTGCTGTTTAGATCCTCAAATAAAATCATGTACTGTGCACACTTTGCAAATCGAAGACCAAGTGATTAAAACTGTGATATGTCTCAATGGTTCATAAATCATGTTTATTATGAGCTGGTCCAGCTTGCTCCATTCACTGAGCTTATTCATGTAACTTCCGGTGTGAGATTTTAGCTCCCATGAAAGTGTCATGGCGGCGCCCAGTCACGTGACCACAACCTTTCCTTCATAAAATATATTCCTTGTAGGCCATGAGGATATTGCAAGTGGGCCCGCAAATGACGGCAAGATGGCAAAAACCCCTACATTTTCACTGATGAAATAACATTGATATTCTACAAAATGAGTATACTGCGTAAGTGCGTATACTAGTAAAATAAGCATAAGCAATACTACGAATTAGTTCCACTGATCAAGGCACTCGATTGCTTGATCATTATCAATAACATAATGTATGCTCTGACAATGCATGCGGTCCACCCATTTTACCACTTAACATAGCAACTGCGTGGTCAGAAGTGTGGGCCTTGAACACTTTCGAGAAAAAGGTCGAGAACCACTGTCTATTATGCATGCCTATCTCAGGGAACCTCAGAATGTATTAGAAAGTTGTGAACTATATCATCATCACCCCATTACGCTCCGTCCCCGCCCCCCCTTGCAGTCTACAGGGGGCTAAAGACGAGGTTGTGATAGAGTGCCATTGATCTGACACCCTGGGCCCCCTCCGGTCAATGGTCCTTGTGTGCTCCCCAGGTCTCGTTGCCATGCCAACTGCGGCAGAGCTGCAAGGAGCCATTTGTGTTGTTGATCTTTGAGCAGGACAGTCTCTCCCAGTGTCACTGCTTGCTGCAGGTGCACGGAACGCTCTGCCCGTCAGACCATATTACTCATAGATCACCGGGAGGGCTGGGCTGGGCCGGGCTGGAGGAAGAGCCCATCTTATTCTGCACAAACATCAACAACAGTTGGGAGCACTGCCCCAGGTCTCAGTGTCTGCTGCCCCCTAGTGCATGGATAAGTTATACAATTCCAAATATCGCTTCTGGTCATCCCCGGTGGGACATCCTCTTCTTTGGAGTTGAGATGCTTTTGATGTGAAGAAGATGGAGTGTTGCAATTGGGGAAATGGCCAATTTAATATATATTGCAGTATATTATCTGAATAGATATCACATTGAATGTGACGGATAGTGGGTCTTATAGGGGAAGCAGTACTGAATCAGATGAGGTCTGAGGTCACGATTGATGATGGCTACAGTATCATTAATATGGATCCATTACACCATCGAGTCCACTTCAGCTGATGGACTCTAAAGGCACTGCGTATACTTGAAAAGCATTTAGTTCAAATTAAATAATTGTTGGCAAGGATCACTTCATTGATTCAAAGATGAGATTTTGTCATCTGGGAAGTTAAATGTTTTTCTTTTAGATGCATTTATTTGGTTAGCTTTACTGTAGGATGAAATGCAGACTCTACCCATTACATAATGTGGCAATGTACAGTAAAGACTGTGTGACCAAAATTACGATGGCATAATCCCATCGTGACAGGCTTTGAAATTGTTCCCCTTCTCTCCTTACATTCTCTAGCACTGTATCTTATACAATATGAACGTTTAGCTAACCTAATCATATACAATAGTGTCTCTCTACTGTCTTGCTGTAGCACATTAAATGATAACATTTATCTGCAGTATTCCAACTCCTCTAGCTCATGGTAGTCTAATGCTGTGCAAAGTATATGGTAGCTCTCTCCAAATTTCATCTTCATGAATACAGATGATTCCTGAAAACAGTAGGGCTGTATTTTTACTTTAAACAAGGGTGGAGAGTGAACAATGTCAAATGGCAGCTGACTGAGTAATGAGTGAGTGGATTTGTGCTCCGTGCTCCCTCACAAGGCTAATTATATGACTATATATTTAAAGAGGCAGCCAGACAATTACATTTCTCTCTTTTTGTGGATTTAGTCTTGTGTCGGTGCATGACTTGGGCAGAGAGAGAAAGGTTCCAGTAAGAAAACGAGTGTGTGGGAGCTAACAGTATTTTAGCTGATGAACGCTGCAGAATCCTGTTAGGCTAATAGGAAATTTGATCACCTTCTTGGGTTTGATACATGCTTGCTGCAGAAGCCTTTAGTTTGTGCCCACAGTTCATTATAATCGTATAATTAATAGCACTCAGCCCTTTCTCTATGTGTCGTACTAGAAACGGGTGAAGAATAAATGATTAATTTAAAAAGAATCTGATGCATATTAAAAGTGGGTTTAACTGTAAGTAATTTTTAATCTAATTGGGAAATCTTTTGTGTCCTACGGGAATATAAGATGAATGTTAATTAGGTGTGTGGCCACCCTACTTGTTCAGTTGGAAGTGCACTTGAAAGTACCATTTGAAATCACACTAAAAACACCTGTTGCATCTTTTAACCACAGCCAATAGTCATCGTGTGGTAAGTAGGCCATTTCACACAATGTATAAAACAGCAATCGATTGCAATGGTTACATATTGTCTGCTGTGATTTGACTTCAGTTCACTGTACTGTATGTGCTGTACCAGTGAATTAGTGGTTAATTATACTTCCATGTTAAAGCATCATGACAAAATAAGCTGAATTTAATATACTGTACTTCCGGTATAATTACAAAATAATTGCAAGGGTTTCACCCAATTAATATTGCCACATACTTTAATACTGTAAATTACGTGGCCTACTTTACCTGCAAGGACAAGCTCCTTCTTATGTCCTTGGTGTAATGCCTGAATGATTTGGGGCTTTTTCCTATCCTAGTTTAATGACTGTATTTATAAAGTGTGCTGGCTTTATGCTCAATAAAGCAGATGATGTCCTTACCGTTCTGTTTGTGTTTCGGAACAGTTTCTACATCTCAAGACATTAAACATGCTTACATTGCTTAACGATTAATGCATGGCATTTAATGAAAAATACGTTCTGCTGCAATCTTTTTTTTCTATTTGTCAAATGCACCCTTTACAGCAGGGTGCCTCTTTTGACACAACCATTTAGTATTTCCTCTATTTTTTACCCAACTCTGTCACAGTGCTCAAAATGAATGTTAGCTGACACGACATAAATCAAAGGTATTAGTTTAGTATCTGGAAGGAAATGATAGCAGTTTGAGGGATACTGTAGCCTGCTTGACTGCATCGTATCAGCAGCCTGTTATTGCAGCGTTCATGTTAGAAACGGCAGCAGTGAAACACAAGATTCTTCTTTCCTACACAATATTGAAGCGTTTACGTGTACACACACACACACACACACACACACACACACACACACACACACACACACACACACACACACATACACACATGTGCGCGAGCGCACACACATACAGTCCAATCTAACACTACTCAAAGTCGGCTCGGGTTAAAGCTGTCAAATGAAATGTGTGTGATTAGTGTTGATAGTCTTCAACAGTGTCACATTGACAAGTTAATGTCAGGTGCTCACATCAAGAGCCTCGGTGCTGGAGGGTCTTCATGACCTTAGAGATAATGGAGGCACACACATACGATTACAAGCTTTCATTGCTGTCAGGTATATAAGGCCATGTCACTTCAAGATATACTTTTTTGTTTTCAGACTCTTCTTTTATTGTACTTGTAAATAGGCACTTAATTGTGCATAAAGTAGTATACTTAGCTGTCAGTGTAAGAGAAAGAAAATATATCCTGATTAACATGATTAACATACCTTTTAGAAATTCCGGGGGTTTTGCCAGCTAAAAAGGCTGTGATGATCATTACCACATGACACTTAATCAACACTAGTCATTTGCAGCACGCAGAATAGAATATTGTGTGGTACGTTCTCATCGGCCTCATGGTTTATGGACAACTCCTCAAATGAATTAATCTAATTGTAAAACCTTTTTGTTGTTGGCAGCTATTGGTTATATTGTTTCAAAAACCACATTAAGTTAGTCCTCTCTTCCTGTCTGTAGACTGTGCATGGCTTCAATCTTCTGTCAGTCTGCATAAGGAGCTCAGACTTCCTCCCCTGTGGCCACTACATAACATAGAGAATATCTCCCTGCATAAGCATGAGGCGCAGAAGCCACAGAGCCAGCTACACACATCACTGACATTTATCACTATTATTCTCATTCCTGTCTGCCTTTTATTTGACAGTGTTTCAGGGGGAGTTTATGCCTTTTTCTCCTGCTGTCGCTATCTCTCTCTTTCTTTTCTGGACAGGCTGAATTGAAAAAGTCCATTGGGTATTGGCCTCTGAGGAGGCATTGCTTTGCGAAACACCCCCCATCCCCCATCCCACCACTGCAACCCGGCCTCAACCACCCGCAAACCCCAACTCCACTCCCGAGATACGAGATACTCTCTCATCTTGGAATGGATATTCCTCAGAAGGATATAGAAATACTAATGGCCTTACCATACATTATTTTGGGCTACAGTTTCCTCAGTTTTACTTGCACAAGTTTGGGTGTTTCCTCAAAACTGTGGTCGTCTACCTGCCTGTTTTTGCACTCAGAATGGCCTACTCATACTGTATGAGGTATCCATGGCAATGCCGTCTCTCAAGCCTGACAAGTCTTCCATAATCTTTGAATGCTACAGTCTGGCCTACCGCCGTGTCGCGAAATGATGACAGGAAGCTGTCGTCTGTCTGTCAATTCCATTCACAACAAAACATTTGTAAAATATCTTCAAATCTCTGCCCAAAATGAGAGAGGTCTTTATAAAGTTTACAACACTGGTGTCCCCTCCAGTGCTGGCCTATTCTAACATAATTCTGACATCTGCATAGAGTCCATATTTGGGCATGCCTGACAAAGAACTCCATATATGGCCATAAATGGGACACAGACATAATAACTGGGTGGGGTATGCATTTCCAACTTCCAAGTAGGCCAGTGGGCACCACTCTAGAAGCTCTGGACAGGCCGCTGCCCAACTCAATGAACAGATGCTGGTCTTTCATGCTAACCGATAGATTAGGTTTCATGCTCTCACCATTGGGGTCTCCCATCTCACCATGCAGGGCTAACAAGAGGCTCTCACCTCTGGGGCGCTTACATGTCAAGAGTGGCGCAGGCTAATACACTTCTGACGGGCCCCCCTCGGCCTGTGAAATGAAATTCCCTCACAGCTTAGTGAAATTTCACATGGGTTTCGCCGGCTATTACTTCTGCAGCCAAGGCTTCTTCTGTTTCCTCCTCTGCCAGTTGTCCTCGGACTAAAAGGCGTTTGCAACTGGAATTGATTCAATCCCTTTGATGTATTATCATCTTCACACAGCTAACCAAAATGCAGCTACTTGTGAAGAGCAGTGCAGAAAGAAAAAGACACAGGGCACTGGGGGTCTCCTTTTTTATTTGATGGTGGTATATTTAGAAGATTTAATAAGATCTATCTATCTACCATATCTATCTGAACTGCCGCATAGCTATGTATGTATGTGAAGAAGTGTTGTTTTGATTTCTCTTTGTCTTTCAAAGCCTTAGGCAGAGGTGTTTGTATACATAAACAAAAAAGGATTCAAACCCATTAGTGGACTTAACTATGTTCAGTTTTTCCTGTAGCCCTTTGCCACTGGAAGTTGTGAAAGAGTAGCCTATTAATATTTAGGGTTGATCTTATTGACTACAGCAAAACGGAATGCACCAAGCTTGCTTGTTTATTTATATACGGGATTGTTTGAAGAATCTTTTACTAAATGTGTAACCCAGTGTGGAAAAATGCCATAATGATCTTTAAATGGCACACAAAGCTGTGTGGATGATATTCTCTGTTTATTTGTAGGAAGTGAGGAGGAACCTCGCATGCCACATATACAGTAGGCTCTGGCCTGACAGCACGTTGCGTGTTCGAGTCCCGTTCATGACGACCTTTGCTGCATGTCTTTCCCCTTCTTCTCTCCCTCTTTCCTGTCTATCTTCACTTGTAACTATCAATAAAGGCAAAGTAAAACAAATAAAACATGGGATAGATGGAAACACTCTTCCACATGCAGTTTTCATCTGAAGGCTTTGAAAAAGTTTTTTTTGGAAAGTCCGTTTTTCGGTCATGCAAATATCGGACGAAACGTGGAAAACTTTTGAACGAGGATACTAGTGGCACTGGGTTGAAGATACCGGCTATAATGAACACTTTTACCAAAATAATTTCATCCAACAAGGAGATGCAATATTCCATTTCATTAATCTCACATACTGTAGTGCGTCAAAAACACAGCCATTGCTATAGCCACAGATCCTATCAGATGTTCAAGGACCCAAAAGCAATAATGTGTGTACTTTACTTATACTACAGTTTATGAGATGTAACAATAAAAAAAGGAATAACGGCATCGCTACTGTCCCCCTTCTCTCAGTCTATGGGCTCTATTTTCGTCCATGCTAAACCCCTTATCCCTAAACTTACTACCATATTTTGAAAAAACATTTTTTGAATAGTTTAACTAGCGGATCTACATCGACACGTGCGCTTGTATATTGTATATTTGAATTATTCAAAAATGGTATGTCTATGCTTGCAATGCATAATATAAAGTACAGGCTCAACAAAGTCTGAGAAATCAACTGTGTTTGCATACTGACTGGCGGGTTTGTCAATTTGACTAACTGATGGGAGGAGCTCTTGTTTAGTTTCGACCAATCATGCTTAGATCAATTTTCCAATTATTTAGGAACGGGTACTAAACGATTACGTCCACCGCGGCTTGCCAACTCGGACGGCCTGGCAATCAACACACGAGGCCATTGGCTGTTCGCCATGGCCAGTCGCTCTCAATATCATGCTTTCTCGGGGCCGCCTCACGAGGCTGAAGGCTCATTTTGTTTCAACAAGGCAGCCTGCCTTGTTGAACAAAACAAACACTCCTCCTATCAGTGTCATCCTTTTCTCAAATTGACTAGCCCACCAGTCAGTTTGCAGACTGACTGATTGGTCAAATTTACTGCGGCAACTTTATGTGCCTGCTCTCATATAGTGTGCCTGTGTACTGGGTAATTATTATTCATTCAAACCTTTATTTATTCTTGAAAGGACATTGAGGTTGCCCTCATTTACAGCGCAATTAATAAAAACAGCTGCAGACATTTTTGTGTAGGTGTACTTGTATGCATGTACTGTATTGTGTACTGTTTGAGTATTGTATGCCTAAGTTTGTGTGTGTACTGTGTGCTTATGCTGTGGGTGTGGTGCATGTCTGCCTGCCTGATATAGTTCTGTTCTAGGTGGAGGAGTTTGGGAGCAGCACAGTTTCAGGGTGCTTCAAGCACCACTGGAGCCTCAAATTTGATTATTTTTCCCCCTTGCAAATAGAATTTGTGTTGGAGTTTGCATGAGGCTGCTCTCAGAGTGTTGTGGTCCCACTCCCAACTTAACTGTTCCACCAGCCTGCATTTTGCAACTTATTCATCTTCTCCCACTCCCTTGCAACACATCTCTCTCCATCTCTTGCCTCCACCAGGCAGAAACATGGGGATGTATGCTTTGCACCCTGTCTGTCCGTCGGCCGTTATTTTTGTATTACTCGTACAGATTTCATCCATACATCACGCAAATCGGTACACAGTATCTCTATAGTCATGTGATCAACACAGAAAATTCTAATTTTCAATATTCCCGATTGGCATTGTCTTCCAAAGTTTGCAGGATTGGTCTGCTTTGAACAAAATGCCTCAAATCATGAACACAGCGTGCGATTTCCGTGAAACTTTGCACACACATTCCCACTAAGCCGAGGAAGAAATGCCACTTACACATTTTCAAATCAACCTCATGGTGGCGCTATAACAGGCCGATTTGTGTTTTTACCTATAACTGCACCGATCTTTGTTAAACTTTCAGTCTTTCGGTCATTCAGATTTTATCCAAATATCACGCAAATCGGTACACATCTTCTTTATAGTCATGTGATCAAGACGGATCTGTCAGATCTTTTATTTTATTTTTGTGGTTGGCTAAGATTGACATCTAAAGTTTGCAGGTGTGGCCCGTTTTGAACAGAAAATGTTTATATTACACAAATATCATAAATGTCCCTGACCTGGTGGAGATCTGTGCTCCGAGGAACACTTTTTCTATACGGTACAGTTGTAGGTGATTATTAGTCGGGTAGACGAGCTGTACGGGTGAGAAAGTTGGTATTTAGTCTTTTTTATTGGCCTAAAACATTGTCTATATACATACCTTCATGAATCCACTTGCTGACCGGCTGTCGCTATTGGGCAATTTTTTTATAGGGGTTTCTTGTGACTCTACCATTATAATCCTATGGCAGGGAAAAAAAGGCAAAAAAAACATTATGCTTTAAGTAGCATGTAACATGTCAAACTAGGGGTTTTTCATGATTCTGAATCCATTCCAAGCATTAGTTTTGCACAAAATACACTCATTGGGCTAAAAACAGCCATAGTGATGAGGTCAGCACATTTGGGCAAGTGGCTATGGCTGTTTATTAGCCCAATGAGTGTATTTTGTGCAAAACTAATGCTTGGAATGGATTCAGAATCATGAAAAAACCTAGTTTGACATGTTACATGCTAACTTTTTTTCTCTGCCATGGGATTATAATGGTAGGGTCACAAGAAACCCCTATAAAAAATAATTGCCCAATAGTGACAGCCGGTCAGCAAGTGGATTCATGAAGGTACGTATATAGACAATATTTTAGGCCAATAAAAAATACTATATACCACATTTCCCACTTTAAACAAAAGAAGCCGGCTGCCAGACTATATTACTTTCTTCTTCCACATGTCCATAAGGTACATTATAATGAAGATGTTGGATAGGAGCTGCGCACGCACATGCGCATATGCGCACACACACCAACACTGCATCATCTCTCTCACACTTTTATCTTTCTCTCAACTCCATTTCTCTCGTCCCTCTCTTTCCGCCTCTTTTTCTATATCATTATTTCTGTCTCATTCTTTCTCATTTTCTGAACCCCAGTGTGGGTGTGGAGTGGACACTGAGGCCCTATCACATCAGTGGAAGGGAGATTAAACGAGAGTGTCACACTGACACAATGGCTCTGATAATGGGACAATAGAGCCGGTTTCAATTACAGACCTCCCTCCAGAGACATCTGCTAGAACTGAACTGCCACCACTGACTCTATTACCTAACCCAACCACCACCCTTCCCTTCCCCCCGCCCTCTATCTGTTTATTCTCTCTGACATTTGAATCTGTCTTTCTATAACCACCCCAAGGTCTAAATTCAATAGCGCTAACCTGCTCCTATCGAGGAAGGCTATTCTTAGCGGAAGCATGAACCACCTGGGGTAAGGTGGCTGATTCTTTAGACTGCGTTAATCCCAAAGGGAGCAGCCGACCGGCGAAATTAGGCTTCTCCTGCCTGAAAAGCAAGCAACAAACTACATTTTGAAGAAATTGTAAGGGATGATTCATTCATACATAGCTTTTAAATCTGGTGTAATAGGAATTCACACGTCAGAAGATGTTGAAGGGCTTTACAGGAGGATATTCTGCGGGAAAGTGATTCATTGATTGATGTGTTTTTGTTAGGAGTTGCTGAAAGAACCAGATTCTAATCAGCCAAATCAAGGTAAATCTCTGTCAGGAAGTGATCACCAGTTGTACATTGTCTTGGCTCATGCTGCACTCTCAAACACATGCATTGTCTAGCTCTCGATCTCCATCTTTCTGACGCACGCTGAGGAAGGCTTGATGCCGTGCATGATGAATTAAAAGTACCTGAAGGACTTTGGAGGTTGCTGGCTATTTCTTTCTTACTGTGAATCTTCATGAACCCGGTAAACTGCATGTTCACTAGTGCTCGTTTTTCTCCTCTTCTACTCGCCATCTTTCTCTCAGATTTCTGTCATTTAAATGTCTTTGTAATCCACAATGTATGTTTTTGTATCACCATTAAATCACTGATGGCAATTTGAAATATAATGTCGGATTTTCGTGGGAACACACAAACACACACACTTTGCGAGACCTTCGCAAAAGGAAGTAAGCTCTGCAATGTCATCATGGCTACAGTACTTGACAGTCAATTGTACATGAAACTGAAAAGTAATGGAACGTAGGATGAGATGTACACAGCTATATCTGAAAGGTGTTTTTTGTGCGTGTACATGTGTGACAATCCACATGAGATGGGGAGAGAGGATTTTTTTATATTACGGTACAAAATATTTGAAAGACTGTTGAAGGCCACGCAGGAGTAAGATATGTGAATGATTAAATAGCATGAGGCCCTTTACACCTACAGAAATGGTTTCTATTTGCCTGATCGACTGACTTCATTTGTGAAGGATCCACAGAAGGACAATGTACAGACCATTCTCTGAGTCAACTGTTTTACTGCATGTTCCTAAAGGTCAGAGGTTTTAGACAACACCTTGTCAGGCCTCTTCCTCCAAGTCTCTGTACTGAAGTCAGAGAAGTGAAGTCTCTACTGAAGTCTCTTCTCTTGCTTTCTTTCCTTTTCATCTGCTGATGAGCCTGGTTGTTCTGGCATCAGACCTGCTTGCAACACAGCTTGTTAACAGATAATTAGTAGGCGAACTAGGTTGCATGGAGTACATCCACAAGGTCCTTTTTAGCGAGTTGAATTAGAACCCATGCTGTCGTGTGTCCTGTGATTAACATAAGTTATGTGCCAGCTCCACCGAGAACATTGCGTCGTATCACTATAAGTGTGTCAATTTGCGTCAATTTGATGTTCTACCTGCTCCATTGGGTACATTCCGAGTGCTTGTATTAATGGAGAGCATCGGGAGAGGCGCAATATTCATTGATTATGCATAAGTAGCTGTAGCTTAATTTGTCCACATAGAGTGCTGCTAGTGGTTTTAATAAACTTATTTTATGACACATGCTGGTTCTATTTACATACAGAGCGAAAAACAAATTCACAGCTAGCAAGGAGAAATGTAGCAAAGGACAGTTTTCTTCTAAAACGACTAGAGGTTGGTCACAAATTCATACACTCACCCCTCATTTAGGTAGGTAATCATGTTTTTATTTAGCTGATGAACAGTATTGGACAGTATTGGAAAGAAAAATAGAACATTAAAGAAGTACAGAGGGCAGTAATACACCATTGTAGCACTGTAATTCAATTACATAGTAAAATCTTCAAAGTTAATTTAAAACTTAGGTCACTTTAGAGGCATTAAATCCATAATTTGGAGACTTAGCATTGCTTAAGAGGCGTTCCCCCGTAAAAATTGCTATCTTGTACCCCAGCCTAATCCCTAAAACCCCTCCTCTATACCGTTAGATTATGCATAGGTGTGGTTTGGACGTTACAATAATGAAACCAATCACCGTGCCACATGCATTGCCTTTAAGAGAAGACTGCGCAATCCATTATCCTTTACTCATTATCCCCAGTGCAATGTTTCCTTACACGATGGCCCATGGAAAAGCTGCACGTTTCTGCCTTGAAATACATTTATATTTGATACAGAGGGTTGTATTGTGTGTCCAGTAGCTCCTCTATCTATCGTCCACTCTGCGACCAACACAGTCTCACTCGCAATAAAGCAGGAATCTCACTAGATCTGCTATTTTCACTAGTTTGGGTCTAATCTGTCTTTTGGATCTCGACCAGAAAAGTTTGGGAACCATGCACCACCCTAGACTACTGTGTAGTAACAAACTTGACGTGTGCTGTGTATCACCGAGGACCCGAGGGTGTGTTGTTCCAATTGGTTATATACCAGCGGTTGTCCAGAACTGAAAATCCAAATTCTCTTTACTGTATTTGTCTGTCTGTGTCCCTTTTATGACATGTATGGAGATGACATGTATGGACATCCACGTCATAGAGTGACCTCCAAGTACTATGGTAATGGTACGGCACAAAGTGCTCTGACAGCGGGTATTTTATGCGTCCCATCATCGGCCATCGTTCCCAAAGGGAATCATCGTAGTTATTCTCACTCACTAGATGTGAGTGGACGTATGCTCCTGATACAAACATTGCCGATATCATAGATTGAACGCAACCATTGGATGCAGTGCAACGCCGATGCAACGTAGGCAGCACTGGAGCACCTTTCCGTGAAGGCAACACTCCCTGGCCCAATAGCAATTGCTGATGCAACGCACATTCAACATGCTTGATGGCCACAGTGGAGCGGAGCTTGCCGTTAGCCGGAGCATGAAGGCAGAGCAGTGGGGATGACATGGACACGGCTGATGGTGTCTGAATATCTCACGTTCGCCCTGACAGAGTCCTGGGCTGTTTGGTTGGTTGGTTGGTTGGTTACATCGTATTTGACAGGTCAGCCGGGGTCAATTACCATAATCAGCAAAACGATGGCGCTTACTGATGGGCTGTGCTTGAAACACAGTAAAAAGCTTCAAAAAGTATTCACCATTTAAACCCCATGCCTTGTTGAGTGGAGTCCCTCAGGGCTCTATACCAGTACAGCATATGTTCTGTTCTGTTATGTGATGCATGGTGAGCTTGTACAGTAGTTTCCCAAACAATATGAATGGTGGGGTTTAAGACTGGTTAAACCCACTGAAATGTAATTGGGTTGCTTATTAATTTAGCTTATTTGATTTAATAAATAAGTAATAAAATAATTTATTTACATTTCATCCCAAATCAACACCTTGTAAAAAAATAATATAAAATCTTGGTTTAGCTGTAGTTGATCAGGAGTGCAAAAATGCAAAAAGATGAATAAATAAATCTGTCACTGATCTGCTCCCTATGATTCTATCATGTATTTTTGATGCTCTTGCCTGACAGTATATCATATTGCATGCAGTTCTTTTATTTCCCCCCCCCACTAGCAAATGCTAGTGATTCATGCTTGAATCTCACCACTGCATAGTCAATGTGCACACACATACACACAAACAACACGCACGCACGCACGCACGAACACCATAGGCCTACTTTCCATTTATCTAAATTTCAAGGTGTTGTCAGTCGAAGTCAGAGGGTGAAAAGAAGTCCTTGCATTTCATTGTATTATTTCACTCTTGACCTTGATGCAGTATTTCCATTTCCTCAAGATATTTCATGTTCGTACTAGCTGGTGGGAAAAAACATATTTCCGTTATAGATATGACAATTTTGCACAATGTCTGGAAGTCAAAGTGATGTTCAAGCCTAAATAACATAGCACTTCAGTGTCATGTTGGTTCTTTATTCCAAATTCAACCACAACACTTCAGTATCATGTTAGTAATTTATGCCACATTCAATTACTTCACTGTTTTGATGGTGCTAGCCTACCGTGTATTCCACACATATCACTTCATTATTTTGTTCATTATTTTGTTCATTATTCCATCTATCCACAGATGCTATTAAAATCTGCAACTTGGATAAAGGCATGGGCATGTCAAATATGACCCTAAGTTACATCATTAGATCAAAACATGTAATTATAATAGTGCCTTTGAAAAGGTTTGGCAATATTGACATTAGAAGATACATTGTTGGGGGTGTATTTATGTTTGATTCCCTTATTTGACAGATGTGCACATGACATATTAACCCATATATTGTTTGTGCATGCCTGGATTTGTGGCAGTACATCTCCTGCAAGTTGTGTTGGTGTTTGTTTGTGTTTGTTTGGCACAGCAAAAGTCTGACAGACTGTTCATTTATTTTTCTATTTTTTTGAGCTGTAATCCTGGGCGTTCTCTCCCGCTGCCAACCTGGGGAGAGCCCCGGACTGAGCTCATGCTTCCTTCAATGTCTGACAGGGGGGGTTTCTCCAGTTGGACGTAGCTCGAGGAAGGAACACATTATTCCAACCAGTTCCTTTCCACTCCATCAGGCACCCCAGCTGACCAGGCAGTATCTATAGACACCAGAATTACTGCATGTTTTTTGTGAGGGTACCTACTCTAGGGCAGGGGTTCTCAACGTTTTTGACTGGGGACCCCCAGAAATTCTTTGGCCATATCTCGGGACCCCCGAGCCGCTCCCCTCCCCACCCCCAATACAAATTGACCGCTACAATAACATGAATATATATACTATATATGAAAATATATACTAAATCCATCATTAAGGAAAGTTTATACATGGACTATGTGTACTATGTAAACTCTCAATTTCCATTTTTCAGCCATTCAGTTGCAAAAAAAGAAAAAGTTTTTTTTTTCTTTTTAATCATCTGGGGACCCCCCAAAATAATTTCGGGACCCCCCGAGGGGTCGCGACCCACGGGTTGAGAACCCCTGGTTTAGTCGTTAGGTGTTTAGCAGGATGACGAGAGCCTCTCCTATAGGGTTTAGTTGGTATCCCGTATCATTCATAGTATCAACTGACATACGAACGTAGCCCCTCCCATCCACCTTACTCATTTACATTAACTATCAGATTAATGAAAAGCATGGGAGGAGCGATACCAAACACTCTCGTTGTCTAGGTTCTCACTAGGGTGACCAAAAAGAGACCTCAGGTAGCCACATAGAGGCATAACATGTAGCTATACTGTAACTTGAACACCACTGCATATGTTAATTACAGGATACAAGATACTTTTATTGCCACACAACCAGGTTGGTGGTATTTTGTTTCAGTACAGCTTTTTTATGAGCTCTGATTTACAAATAGAACGAGAACAAAACAAAAAACGACACCCACAAACAAATACATAGAACAAAAAGACATTAGCAGATGACCAGCAGTCCAGCCGACTTCAACTAGGAGGAGAGGGAAGGGGGGAGAGGGAGTGGGGGGTTCTGAGGGGGA
>OOFJ01075072.1:5954-18010 GCA_900323375.1 Benthosema glaciale
TGTGTGTGTGTGTGTGTGTGTGTGTGTGTGTGTGTGTGTGTGTGCGTGCGTGCGTGCGTGCATGTGTCGTCACTGTTGGTTCGGGTGGAAACCTTGTATGTCCAAAACTGGAGTGGAAAAAATAACCTGTGTTCTAATCAATCCAATGTTCTTATTTAATCACAAGCACATACTCTGAATACTTCATTCAATGTTGTAAAACCCACAGTCAGACTTTCACTTTTTCACTTACAATTCACTGTATTATGACGAAGTAGGGCATTCATTTACAAAAAACAAACAAGTTAAATGTAAAACGTATAATGTAAAAGATATTTGTAAATAATATTTCATATGTCAAATGTAAGAAAATCTATGATACTATTTTCGCTCTGCGACGACGAAGTATAAAGTAGGGGATGAAAGGGCTCGCTCTTGGAATAGCCAGCCGGAGCGATCATTACTGCAGTTTGTGTTACTTATGTTTTCTTAAATTAATAATTCAGCATTGTATCTTCTCCAGACGCGCATGCACAAGGAATACATGTCCTCTGTACATATAGGACCACAAGTGTTGCATTATGCAACACTCGTCCTCTAGTCCAGTGGTTCCCAAAGCGGGGTCCAGGGACCCCCAGGGGTCCTTGAGGGAGTTCCAGGTGGTCCCCAGCTAAATGATAGTTTGGAACCAAATGGACCCTTATGGGTCAGTAACTATTCCCAGTAAAACAAAATAAAGAGTATAAGAACCGTCGGACCGAGCGGAGGGGTGAGATGGTTTAGGGGCGACCGTACCTGTTACCCCCAGAGATATAAATGCCATTAAATGGGGGGGGTCCGTAGCTTAATGCATGTCAAACTGGGGGTCCTCGAAATTAAACGAGCTGAGAATCACTGCTAGAGCCGTGAAAGATCTTCTCTTATGGGGGGTCCCTGGCATATCTTTTCAAATGGGGGTGGTTTTATTTATTTTTGTTAATTTTTTTTATTTTTATACTGCAATCATTCTGATTTTGTATTTATTGTAGACTACAAACTTCCAATGTGTCTTACAGGTAGAGGCCTCGTACAAGCCATTTGGGCTTTTTGCCTCAGCCTAGCACCCTTCTTATATTTATAAGTTTATTGTAATGTTTTTTATACTCTGCTGAATAAATAAATAGAAAAAAAATACAAAAAAATATTTAGTCCCCCATGGCAATGGGTCCCAACCCCCGACCCACTGTTGTTCCATTGGAATACTGTACGAGTCTCTGGACAGACACGGCTCTGAGGCAATTCAATATTTGAGCTGCCTTATACTGCAGAGTCTGTGAAGCTCAGCTTCACTCTCTAGTAGGGAAAGTTATTTCTATTCCAGCAGGCCTGTCTCTATTCCTGCTGAGCCCTTCTTTCCTCTGCTACAGATGATATACCCAGAGACTACCCGGTTGCTGTTTCACTACCTGTCATTCATCTAGGATTTCTACACAACTCTAGAATTTTTGGAGAGCTAGATACAGTATGTTATGCAGTCCCGCTTGCACAAAGGCTCAAATTGTACATTGACTGGATGAGAGATTTATGTAATGAATGATGATCTCAGGCAGCCGCGCAGTGCCATGCCAGCATCGGTGGACAGTAACTACAGTTTACTTTGAGTGCTAGTAGGCTATTTTGAGATTTTTGACTCCACCACATTTATAGGAATTAAGGGACTCTTGAAACAGAACAGAACAGAAACTTAAGCCCTATTTCAAATATACCGACAATAGTCGATCTACAAGTTCACAGAACTTATAGATTTGCTATTTCCACTATTTTTGAATATTTCTAAAAGTGTCGCAAATTTCTTAAAATGTACTTCATAAATTCTACTATACTATACTATACTATACTATACTATACTATACTATACTATACTATACTATACTATACTATACTATACTATACTATACTATACCACCACTGCATGTCACGTAAGAAAGAAATTATTTATTCAGAAAGCAATACAAAATAGCCTTTTGTGTGGAAGGCTGCAAATTCGAATGTAGCCGAATACAGCAAATATCAAGATTAAATACATGCATCAGAAAACAATAATCATGGAAAAAAGAAATATAAAATATAATGTGACATACAGTATGACTCATAATCATATGAATCATAGCCCCTTGACTTCCATCTATTATAAAATGAATGTTATTTCAAAATGTTATGTGACCAAAGACGTCAGCATACAAAGTTTGGCACTGATCAGTCCAGTCCACACAGACATAGAAGGCTACTCCTGCAGAGCCATGGCATAAAAAATGTTGTAAAAAGGTATCCTTGAAAAACAAAGAAAGGTCCCACTCACTGTGAAACACTTGCCAAAAATGTTGCTCTTTATTCAACGTTTCTGTCACTCAGACCTGTCCTTTATCATGTCCTTTTCAAGGATACCTTTTTAGTTATTGCTCAATTGTCCTACGCAGCTGTGCCTTTTGCTATAAAAAATGTCATCTAGTAGAGGGTCTGATGTTTTTGTATTGTCTTGGTATTATGTGCTATGTGTTGTTTTTGATGTGGGTGTTTGAGCAGACTGTGAAGACAAATATCCTTCGGTAATAATAAAGATTATTATTATCAGCACATATTTCTTATTTGCGCATGCTACCAGTAGGCAAATGTTGTTTGGGTCACGTAACAAGAAGTCCACAATCCACATGGAAGCTACACCTTTATTACAGTAGAGCTGTCAGAAATGAACGTATTTAGGGCACTTATCAAAACTGTTTCCGCCCTCAAAATGTTCTATAGCGTACTATACTGAACAAGATAATGGGGCTGCCCTCATTCACGGCAGGATGGAGCGAAGGGAGTCCGCCACTTCAATTGCTGATTCAGACTTCTTTTCTCTTTCGCCTTTGAACAATTTGAATGACGTGCTGCTTAATGTGAATTTTATCACAATCTGAAAGACTGACTTCACCACGAGTTTAGCTGTGACATTGAGCGAGGTTTACCATAGATGTGTCTGGGGGACTGACAAATAGTAGAGAGATGTTAAATCTGTGTTGTTTTACAATGTTTTCCATCGGAAAGCTTAATGTACACTGTGTTACAGGTCTATTTGATTGCGGGTCCAATTTCATTGTGACACCGATCAATAGAAACTTAAAGTGTACTACTTGAGCCAGAAAACTGTTGATTGATTTGTCATTAAAATAAACACAATGCACACAACCCACCCATCCAGATGGATGCTTTATCAGATCATATATTGTACATTAGATCTGCTAGGGATACCAAATACACAGATATAGAAAAGAAAAATAAAATAAGGGGAGTGTGGACACCTTTGAGTACTAAACCGTTTTCTGTAATGGTGGCCACTAATTTGCATATTTATTAGTAGGCGTAGCACTAATTATATTAAAATGCTGTCATCATATTGTCTAACTCTAACCCTCAGCTCAGAACATAGATAGACACTTTATTTGTCAGTTTTGCTTGCCTTTTTTCTGAATCTCCACCTGACTACCATGTCTTGGGTGATTTGTTCAGGACATCGCTACTGAATTAGCAAAAGCCTAATGGAGTGAGAGGCAGACTGACAGACTGTGTCTCAGGCGGTAGAGCAGGTCGTCCGATGGTTTGTGGGTCGGCGGTTTGCCTTGGATAAAGGCGCTATATAAATACACCATTTACAGACAGACAGAGGAATGGAACTGTTTAAGGAGAGAGTTCACTTTTGTTGCTAGAACTCTTTATCTTAAACAGCATAATTTCATAGAGCTATTTTTACTCGAACTGGTAATTACATGCCATCCCACAGTTTCATGATTCTAAGTAGTAATTTGACTGCATAAATTGCTATCATTATTAGTACATGCCTCATGGTGGAGACTTGCACTCTCTACTGAGTGCATTGTAAATGGTGAATTTATCGCCTTTATAAAGCGCCTTTATCTTCCAATGTGCCTTACAATGTGCATTGTTATATAGAGCATCGCAGTCCCGCCCCCTACGCCCGTTCCGGAAGTGAAATCCCCGTTAATTTTTCTCATAGACATTTCTAAAATGATTTATATAAACATGATTACGCCGCGAACAAAGCCAAATCGGATCGTGACAAATCATGACAACAAACACAATATTTTGGGCCGATCAAATCATTAGTAAGAAGAAAAAAATGGCAGGATACAACACTTTTTGTTTAGTTTTTCTTCTTAAAAATGATTTGATTGGCCCAAAACATTGTGTTTATTGTCATGATTTGTCACGATCCGAGTTAGCTTTGTCCGCGGCGTAATCGTCTTTTAATAAATACTTTTTGAAAAGTCTATGAGGAAAATTAATGGGGATTTTACTTCTGGAACGGAGTCTCTGACGTCACTGCGATGCTCTATTGTACACATTGATGACACGTCCCTTCTAACTTACAGTATATATAAACTATTGTCAATTCTAGTTTGACTACATCTGCATTGGTTACTGTACATATTTTCATTTTCTATTTCTACTCGTTTATATGATGTTTTTGTATAGTATTGTATAAATTGTCTGTCACTAAATGTTTTGATGAATGTTGAGTAAAAAAACCTCTTAGCAGAACTTGTATTGAACTGTAATTTCCTGTGCATGTCTTTGCAAACTGCAAATCAATCAATCAATCAATCAATCAATCAATCAATCAATCAATCAATCAATCAATCAATCAAACTACAGTATATTATGACAATTTTAGCTTGACTACATCTGCGAGGTGAACTGCCTCTGGCTCAACACTGGCAAGAAGACCAAGGAAATGGTTGTGGAATGTGGACTACTGTACGAGCAAGAGGGTTCCACCTGTCCCTGGCGTCATACACGGGGAGGTGGTGCAGTTTTCTATGAACACGGTTCTCGTGTAAAGTGCACCTGAGAGTGCGTCTGAGCAACTGGCCTGACAACTCAGATGCCCTCTACTACGGTACAAGAGTCTACAGCAGTGGGCTTCAAACATTTTCATTTCCAGACACCATTATCTTAGTGGAAAATAGACAATCTACATTAATCTCACACGTTGTACAGCTGCTATTTTCAGTACAGCACATTTTCACCTGTTAAGACCTATACATTTGGATGCCAGGGTTTAGGTGGAAAAAGGTTCTCTGACCCATATAACGAACATGAAGAACGATTCACTATTAAAATACAATGGTATACAAAAGGGCCTTTCTGTGTGGAGTTTGCATGTTGTCCCCTAGGCCAGGCCCTAGGCACCCTCACAAAATAATAACGTGTTCCTTCCATGCATTACTTCCAACCGGGAAAAGTCCCCCTGTCAGGTCAAAAGAAGCGGCTTGGACTCCTCGTGCATAGAAGGAAGCATGAGGTCAGTCCGTTCCTCTCCCTATAGCTTAGCAGAGGGAGTGTAGCGCCCTAACCTGACTTTGCCAGATAGTGCCCAGGACATTAGAAGATTAGATAATTGACACTGGGTGAAAAAATGGGTTGCAAAATTGTGGGTTAGTAAAAAAAAAAAAAAAAGATAAAAATACAATGGTATGGTTATAATAATGGAACCATTTAATATAACCTTTAAAGAAACATTTAAGAACCATTATTGTTCTGTGGGTATGGCTGCTATTTTGGGTCTGGTTTGTTGATGAAAGTCAAGTCAGTGTGTGTGGTGTAAAGCCAGCATTATGGGTTTGGCATAATAAATGCAGCCTGTTCAATGTGAAAGGCTTGGCCACTGGCCAGTGGAGGCAAGTGGCCATTCAACAAAGCAAAACAGACGGTTTTGTGGTGTAAAGTGTTGCTACTGGCCATTCCAAACACTTAATTGGGCGGTTTATTCACCAGTGTTCACCATATTGTCATGTTGTGTTCATATTTCCAATAACTTTTTAACCTCAAAGATTGTTTTGCTTTATTTTTGTTTTCCTTTTTAAATACAAAGAACAAGCAAGATTGCATTCCAAACATTAATTAATTGGGTGACTTTATTCAAGATTTTTTTATTAGGTTTATGAGGTTATATAGCTTTCTTGCTCCCTTAGGCCGCTTTCAGTTGGATCTATCAACTTTGGTACCTGAACTTTGGTACAAAATTGTACCTGTTTTAATTGATGTTGATAAATCATGTGTTAGAATTTTCTTTTAATCGTGCTATTTCATTAATATACTTGTGTTATATGTCCAACCTTAGTGTGTTTTCCGAGAATTACAAACGTAAATGTTGAAAATAAATTAAAAGGTTTGTTACAAAGATTGAAACCTTTCTTTGTTTTGTTTTTGACCGGTGCCTAACCGCTCCATTACGTAGCAATGTGTGTATGTATCATACAGTCTATGGTATGTATGTATGTCCGTCCATATATCCGTCCGTCCGTCCGTCCGTACCAGCACGAAAATCTGAAACACTAGAACTCTGTCATTTCTCGACCGTTTCGGACACGGCCTGGCTTGCCCCCTGCGCTTGTTCCTGGGGGTCTGGAACCTCTGGATATCCTGGGACCCCCCAGGAACACCTAAAGTACCTACAGTGGCAAGTAGAGTACAGCACAGACTAAAGTGGCACAGAGTGCACTACAGTACAAGTCCTGGCCATGTACCTGGGGTGAAGACACCCCTAGTGACCCCCAGGGACCCCCCCTTCCCCGGGGACCCCCATATCTGTCATTTCTCCAATGTTTTGGACGTGGGCCGGCACGCCAGAACCGGGCCAGTCCCCTGGGCCTGTTCCTGGGGGTCTGGATGTTCAACTCTGTCATTTATCGACGGTTTTGGACACGGGGGGGGGGCTTGCCGCAACCGGGCTTCTCCCCTGGGCGTGTTCCTGGGGGGCTGGATGTTGCAGGGACCCCCCAGGGACCCCCACATGGTACAGTTGCACCACTCACTTCACAGATTATTACTTTTTTCATTTTTACTTATTTTTGCAAGCAAGATGCCAGAGGAATTCACATTCCTATATTCCTGGGGTAGTAATTGTTCTCCTCTTATTTTCTGCTATTAGGTCGTTATGCTTTGAGACCACTCCCCACATCACTGCCTATAACCTGACCATTGAGTTCTGATGTTGTTTTGTTGCCATGGTTACCAATTACAACCGCACACGGCGCGTCATGGAACCATGTATTGTACAGTATCTGTCTATGTACACTTGTACAGTATCGGTTCAGTGCAGCAGATGATTCTCAACCTATTTCATTTTCAAGGACAAATATGCATTCATATTAATTAAGCGACAGACACCACACCACTGTAAAATTCAGCAGATCAGTGTCTCAAGCTGATTTTGATGCTTTTGCCGAGGACCCCCTGGCTGGAACCCCATCAGTCCCCATCACTAGTATACAGTGAGGCCCTATTCGTATGTTGTCGCATGCACAACCTGGACATTTTGAGACAAAAATAACAGGCCTACTGTACAGTGCATTGTGAGCATGTAGGTTAAGGCTTTCAAACGTTTGGCATGCCATGCTGTCATGCATAAATTAGGCATAAAATGTGACAAATGTACAGCACAAATTCATCCTATCAGAGGATGGGGGGTCAGGTGGGGTGAGGAACAGAGCTCAATTGATGCTCTGTGCATAAATCTATATATGGTTACTGGTACGTGAGGTAGGAGATTATAATTTCAAATGTTTCACATTTACTATTCAGTCTGAATATAGTGCTTACTATACCCTTACAAGTTTCTCAAACACTGGGGCGGAACCAATTTACAACAAATTCAAACCTTTGAAGAAGTAGTGAAAATAGCAGATCTACAAGCTCACAATCACAACACATTGTGAGCCATCGGCTATTTTTTCACTAGCTTAAGTCCCGGTACCAGGGAGACATCAAATCTCTCTTTTGGGTCTCCAGCTATAAGGTTTGAGAACCACGTGCAATACAAGACCTTTTTTAACCACTTTCAAATTAGCCAATGACAAACCATTGCATGCGTGGGCGTGCGCGAGATTTCATTCAACTGCAACCATCAGTCACATCACAAGCATGCAGGGTTGTGACATGACATTTCACTTCACAATGTATAATTATGAGTGACTGACAATCAAATTGTCACTCATAATTGTGCTTAACGATTTAGTCGTAACACGTTGTGAGCTTGCAGATTTGCTATATCTTTGAAAATTTGCTAAACAATTGCAATAATCTTAAATAATTGAGATTAGGCCATTACAGTATGTAATAATTATCACAACAAGCTGATGAACATGCAGAGAATAAGGTCTACCTCAGAGAGGTATTTTGTCTAACATAAGTTATATAAGTAAGCCCAGTGACCCATGCACAGCAGCCTTATGTTTCTTTAGTGTGAGACGTCTCAATGTACACATATATCCACATCCCCCAGCCATGATGTACAAGTACACCCCCTGAACATGATGCTAGAATGTGACAGAAACGTTCCCCTTTCCAACAAGCAGAGAGGTAGGCTATTAGGTCCCATTGTTATAGTCTTTGGAATTGAACCACTGACCTCCCAGTCTGAGCGCAGAGCTGCTATTAAAGCAAGCTATATTACTCGGTTCTAATTTCTTATGAGAGAATACAGTAATATCTTAATAACACTTAATAACACAAGTGTGCATACCGGTAAGTGTTCCCGCGAGCACAAATTAATCCCATCACAGCCGGGCGCAGGTCAGGTGGGGTGAAGCACAATACAGCTCGATTGCTGCTCTGTGTGAATATGGTTCCTGGTAAGTGAGGTACACTGTAGTGTAGGAGATTATAATTTCAGACGTTTCAAATGTAGCTAATCGCCTTGAATACACTGCTTACATCCCCCTGCAACACCTTTTTAACCGTAGCTCTCAAACAAGTATTTTGTCTATAGGTAGGAACTAGGAAGCTATAATTTTGTCTGTCTGTCTGTCTGTCTGTCTGTCTGTCTGTCTGTCTGTCTGTCTGTCTGTCTGTCTGTCTGTCTGTCTGTCTGTCTGTCTGTCTGTCTGTCTGTCTGTCTGTCTGTTTGAACATGGAATGTGCTCAGCTCATTGGCTGTGATGTATGATGACGTTCTCATCATTATGATAAGAGGCACCGCTCACTTCACACGAGTGTTCCCACACACGGTGATGATTTTTTCTTAAAATCACCCTGACAGGACAGGATAATACATCCTTGGAAAGAAGACGCTTGTCAGTGGACATGACAGACGTTACAAGACAAAACAAAAATAATACAGAAAGAAGTAGATAAGATGAAGTATGAAATAAATTTGAATTTAACAAAAAAAAGCTAAGAAAAAAAACATGGACATACACTGACGGAGTGCAAAACATACTCTCCCCATGCCTTAGGCTGGTGGAGACAACTACAGTCGTAGAAATCTAACAGATCCTACATTGCTGAGGGTAGAATCCTTCACAAGCCTGTCAGCATGATAATCACTCAAGCACAGCACAGAGCTAAATCAATAGGCTCCATAATTTCCATGTGTGCCAATTCACAAAATTTCTTAGGAATATTTATTCCAAGAACAAACCAACAACCTGTTGTCAAGATGATACATGTGTTTTATCTTGACAAGACTGTGCATTTTACAGTAAGTCTGAGAGTTAATCCAGAGAGTATAAGATTGTGCCCTAAGGGATACATTTCTACAAGATTTGGATGTGGATGCTGGATGTTTTGTGCAGAGCTGCAAACTGCCACATGGCAGACCTATAGCTCTGCATGCTGAAATCATCACTGTTAACTGTTAACTGTAATGGATCAATTTTCTCACCTAAATGTGGACCCATATGGATCCATTATTACAGTTTTCTGTGGTTGCAGTCATGTGTGGACCGACTGAGTTTAAAGGGTGTGTGGTTCTACATTAATGTGAACTGTTAAACATTTCTCATTAGAACAGAACAGATGTAGGCAGATGTCAAATGTGTTACACTGTCAGGTGGAAACCTTGTATGTCCAAAGCTGTCCCCTTTTAATTAAAACAGTGAAAACACAGGGAGGAAAAATAATACGTTTACATACTAGGTTTCTGCCCAACATCAACGCCATACAGTAATGTAATGTAAGCAATGCAATGATAGTTTTTGTGGACTGACAGTTCTTCAATCCATAATTCACTCAATTACAAATCTTGCATTCCAGTGGTCATTCTGATTCATGGGACAGTTCTTGTCACACTCTCTGGACAAGCCCTTTAGCACCATGCAGTACGCGTCAGTAGTGTATTGTTTGTGATATGTGTAAGCTATTGGACATAATTATGTAAGTTAAAGTGAGTTCATTTTGTTTTATAGCCAATTTAGCATGTAAATGGTGCATTTATATAGCGCCTTTATCCAAGGCACTTTACATAGATTGTGAATTACATTCACCCATTCACACACATTCACTGATGGCGACGGAAACCATGCAAGGCACCAGCCAGCACATCAGGAGCAATTTGGGGTTCAGTGTCTTGCTCACTCAAGGACAGTAAGTTCGACACTAACTCTGGGGGAGCCCGGGTTCGAACTGGCAACCTTGCGGTTACCACTCTCCAGCCACTCTACCCATGAGCCACGGCCGCCCATGTGAGGTGACGTCCACCAGAGAGATGTTTCGCACTGCACTTGATAGTGAATGATAGTTATAGGAACCTATATGGACCTGGAGCCTTACAGCTACAGGTCTAACTTCCCAGTTCCGACCCATGCTCTCTGGGTTGACTGTGACAACAATGAGATGAACGACAATGGATTAATATGAGGACTTCGAGTCCCAGAGTTCAAACTGGATTGAGGTCCTGTTGAAATTGAGAATAGAGTGCAGTCTGTGTAGAAAGTGGTTGCCTGTATGCTGAACTGGTATAATACACCTATCCTATACGGTGTTAGTGAAGCTGTGAAATATTGCAATGGGGGACATTTGGAGAAGAGGTTTTAAGGCTATATTCAGTTCCGAATAATAATGGTGTCAAATTTTACGGTTTGAGGCAAATCTGAATAATAGGCTGATCTGAATAATAGGCTATAATATACCCGTCGTATGGCGGTGGCGCGCACCGAATAAGAATCTACAAGCGCACAACGTACGTGTCGCATCGCAACGCGCTGTTGTGAGCTTGTAGATCGGCTACTTTCGGAGAGCACACCACACGCATGCTGCTGTGCTGTATTTGTATCTGCAGTTGCCTGTTCGGTTCAGTGCCGCTTTACAGAGGATTGCTTGAATGAATGAATGCGGGTCCGGATGGTGATTATTCACCACAGCAGGCTAGTAGGCTGTAACTGTAAGTGTAAAACTAATTGATGCTGTCCGACAGAACGGAACCATATGCTACTGTTTGGTTAGGCTGCTGTTTCAAAAGTTTGGGAAACAATTAATCAAGTCACTCAGTGTCAGTGTCACTGTCAGTGTGCTGCTGAGTGAGTCTGACTGCTGACACAACAGACAACACAATGATCAAGAGATTGAAAATTACACTAGACAGGTCCGCGTACAAATAATGTTTTTTGACAGTTTGAATTCACTTACTCACTACTTCCTCCGACAATTACATTAAATTATTGACAGACATGTGACAATTAAAGATTATGCAAATGTCTTCCACTTACCTTCAACAAATTATCGGCCTAAAATATCCACAATTTCGGATGTTTTCCTTGATCAGCGTGACTTTTCCTTTGTCTGACTTTGAATTCCCAGTGAGTTTATATTGGCTTCTTTGGCAGATTGACTGTATAGATCCTCACCTCGCGCATTCATTCTCTATAACTCTGCTGTGTGTGCGGAGGGGACGCTCGTCGCTCGATGGTTAATGGAATGCGGGTTATGACGCGGGAGGCGTGAGAAACGCTTAAATACTCCGTGCGTGTGAGAGTAGCCTACATTGAGCTACGTACATTGCAGAGAAAGAAAGAGCCCGCGCGCGTGCGTGCGTGCGTATAACCTGCTATATTATTGATAATGATAATTTAAATGATTTATTTTTATTATGATTTGTGACCATACCAGTCAATACCAGCATTTCAGGATAAACATAATTTATAAATGGAGGTGCTTCTTAAAAATATGTAAGGCCCCGGGCTGGACCCCCATCGCGCGCGCGCGCACGCACACACACACACACACACACACACACACACACACACACACACACACACACA
>OOFJ01075095.1:5761-13261 GCA_900323375.1 Benthosema glaciale
GTGTATGTTCCTGCCTGAGTGTGTGTGTGTGTGTGTGTGTGTGTGTGTGTGTGTGTGTGTGTGTGTGTGCGTGCGTGCGTGCGTGCGTGCTTGTGTGCTTGCGTGTGTTCCGTGTGTACCATCATGTACGAGGGGTATAATTAACTGTGCTCACCCACTTACATGGTCGCTGCCTGTATTGCGGCTAATTTTACCCTGAAACCCACATCACTTCACTTGTCATTTTTGATAACCTGTTTTCTACACTCGCTCCCAGCGCCGCTCACTTGGGTTTTTATCCGTCCATGACAGACCAGCAGACAGATGATTTTGAATGGAAAGTTCCCACCCACCTCCTATCTGTGTCAGCTCTTCAACAAGAGGGACAAAGAGACTTGAGGAGCAGGGAAGGGAGGTGAAACAACTCAGCTCTGTTATGAAGCCCACACAATGGTCTCCCATCACCTTGGACAGCAACATTGAAAGATAGACACTTAATTACTGTATTCAGCCTCCTGGCAGTTGATGGAGAGAGAGAGACAGAAAGAGACAGACAGAGAGGGGAGGGGGTCAAAATGACAAAGAGGCAAAGAAAGACAGCAATAAAGAAGAAGCTCAGAGAAACAGGGGAGATGGGGAGATTTGAGGATGTGAGATGGAGATGTGGGCAGAGAGAGAGAGAGAGAGAGAGAGAGAGAGAGAGGGGTAAATCTGCAGGTCCATATTCTGGTTTAAACATATTTGGCACCCCACCATATTCAAAGCCTTTTGAAATATCGACGTCTTCAAAGGTTTCTGCAATCTTGTTCAAATGAATAGGCCAAAAGCCTGTCTGTATTATAAGGCATACAAAAAACGAGGGGAAGGACAGGATGCGGAATAAAGTTGATAAAAAACGAGTAAAAACTACTTTGTCTGCTAAAAGAAACAATCTTCTAAGGTTGAGAGAGTTTTTAAACACAACAGTCAAGAAGTTGCGCCTCAAGTAAATACTCTGGGAAGAATAAATGAGGACAACTGCGACAGCCGCTCCTTCTAAATAACTGAGAGAATAATCTAAGAAGTCGCGCAAGACGAGAGTTCGACACAATACTTCCCGATAGATCAGGAAGTGAACAAGATAAACATTACGGAAAAGACATTTGGGACAAATAACAGTTTAACTAATAACACATATGCTACTGACAACATAACAGGAATAATTCATTTTGGTGAGGATTTACTGTAATAGGCGAACTAGCCCAAGACCCAATCACTTCTATTCTAAGTTGCAGAAAGACTCACTTTTTTGTGTTATCCTTTTAGCCTAAATATCTGACTGTACCTTGTGCTGTTTGCATTTCTGACTAAGAAAGATCAATCAATCAATCAATCAATCAATCAATCAATCAATCAATCAATCAATCAATCAATCAATCAATCAATCAATCAATCAATCAATCAATCAATCAATCAATCAATCATCAATCAATCAATCAATCAATAAAAAACAGTAGTACTACAGACCCCAAGTATACAAGTATACTATAAATTGTTAACGTTGTTAACTCTTGCAACAAGAATATAATACCATATCAATCAGGGCAGAATTGATTATAGTTGTTTTTTTGTTTTGTTTTTTTAACAACCCCCTTCTTAAATATATGAAAACTGTAAGTATGTTGTGTCCATGACTGCAGTTGAAATAGTGGCTCATTCATGGGGTACAGGGAACCCCAAGAACACTATTGCTAAGAACACCGCCCTAGGGCGAGTGTTTAGGCTGGAGGATGAGAGGGCTGAGCCACCGTTTGTTTGTAGCCTTGCCTTGACAATGAGGGTGGTGACTTGCTGATCTGACTATCGTTATCTCAGGCAGATAGCAAAGACCGGGGGCGTCCATTGACCGTGTGGAGTGTGTGTGGGTGAGTCTGGAGCTGATCTCACAAACCGCTGGACCAATCAGAAACAATTATTTTGTGCATGCCACCAGTACGCCAAGGAGGACACTTGATCCCAAATTTGTGTGAGGGGCCTATTTCTTTCATCCTATACATGTGCTATGCCCTTCCAGTGAAACTCCTCACTGTCAGGTGAAAAGAAGCGTCTAGTGACTTCATGTGTATCTGAGGAGGAGACATGTGCTTGTCTACACCCCTTCCCCTTGTCAACTTGTTGAAGCTTGCCTGTCTTCCTGTGTTGTTTAATACCCAACCCAACCCCACCCTTCCTTTGCTCTGCCTCTGCTGTGTTAATTGCATTGGGGAGAACTGTTGTTTTAAATTTAGCAGTGCTAATTTGTTCTAATCTTGATACCACACTAGAAAGATGACTGGGAACTGGGAACGGAAGGTGTGTGAGTGTGTGTGAGTGTGTGTGTGTACGTGTGCATGCTTGCGTGTGTTGGAGGGAGTTGGTAATTGCCTCATCAGCTTCAGCATTCCACTTCCTGCTGCTTGTTATTATTCTCGGTTTCTCTTGTCAACAGTAGTGAAGCAGACTTTATTCCGGTCTTACTGATTACTGACGTACTGGATTAGTTGGGAGATTTCTTTGTTAGTTGCAATGACTGACTCTGGTGATATATAAATTCACATTCACATATTTATAGAATAAATCATTGTGACACAATCATGCAACATCTCTATTCTCTAATGTATATTGAATTCCAGGCTGTAAAGATCTTTGTGTAGTGATGATCCGACCACAAAAGCAAAATGAAAGGCATCTGTATGGTCTAGAGTAGAGATCCACTATATTTTTCATAATGAACTCCAGGTAATGGTTTTTCCCATGAAATGGGTTTTTAGCACTTTGAGAATCAATGCTGCATGTTCTCCCTGGTTACCCATTTGAGTCAAAAGCTATTTGGTTTGATAGCTGCAGCGTGGACATTAAACTATGAAGGCTGAGATGTTATCTTTCTACACCCAGCAGGCTCCCAACAGTGTGTAATGAAATCATTTGACATTAGTGCTAATTCTATATGCTCTATTACCTAGAAGCCTTGGTACATTAGAGTTCTAGTGAAAAGACTATAGGCGTGCACTTTATGATGCAGGCCAATTCCCTGTTTGAGAGATGCTCCTTATACAGCAACATGTAGATGTACATGTATACCAATTGTTTTGAATTTCCCATGGTAATCAAATTAATACATGACAAGATGTGTACGCAATGTTGCAGATTTTAAAATGATCATTTCAGCTTCCATTTTGCATCTCTGAACTCCTGGGGGTTCCAGGTGGTCCCCAGCTAAACGATTTGGTAACCAAATTGACCCTTATTAGATCTTTAACTCTTGAGATATGATCAAACATAATATTTTACATGAAAAATAGATTTCTTGAGGTGATATCGAAATATTGTATAGTCACATTCTTTTCAGTAAATTAAAGTTAATTTAATTACTACTCTGTCTCTTACTGCCTTCAAGATTCCCTGGCGGTCCCCAGACTCCACTTTGAATACCACTGGCCGCCTGGCCTCGTAAACATGACCGTAACATCACCAGCCTTTTAAGGGAATGTTAATGGTTTTAACCATTCATTTTTGAAAACAACATGCCTTCCTGTCTCATTCTCTAGTTTCATTAACAGGCCCTTGCTTTTCTATATCCATTCCCCTCTCTCCTCTTTCACCTACTCTATGTGCTAATACTACTTCAACATTAAAGGACTAAGGAACAATTACATGGAGTGTTTTCCTCTCAGTGTCTGTCTGTCTGTCTGTCTGTCTGTCTGTCTGTCTGTCTGTCTGTCTGTCTGTCTGTCTGTCTGTCTGTCTGTCTGTCTGTCTGTCTGTCTGTCTGTCTGTCTGTCTCTCTATTCAATTAATTTCAATTAATAAGAAAACATGTTTACATTGCCAAATCAAAAGTAGAACAAAACAATCTTGCTGCTGTGTTTTCACATTGTTGTACTTCACCCAATAGATATGGGAGTTTTTTGTCATTAGCCATGTTTTCAAACTTTCCTTGGGTGATTGTAATCCGTGGGAAGTAATAGTATGTGTCTCTGATGTCTTGATACAGGATACAGTGGGCAGATGGTTAGGAAGTGTACCTCAGTTCTACTTTGTTTTGTGTGCAGTGGGTGCATAGTCTATCTTCTTTTGGGAGCCAGGTCTGCCTTAGTTTCGGATCAGTTACAGTGCTCAAGTATTTCTGCTACTGTGTATTCTCTGTTTAGAGCTACTGTAAATAGCATTCTATTTTGCTCTGGTTTCTGGTAGATCTTTTCCAGTGTGTGTGCTAGCTTCTTTTTGTTTTCTTATGATTTGGTGTAGTCCAGTTTGTTTTCTGTCTGGTGGTTGTGCTTGTGTTCTGTGCTCCCAGAACTAACTGGCTGAGGGATCATCTTTCCAGGGATTCACTGTGTGTGCGGGCCTTTTCGTGGATCATTTCTGGTTCACTTTCTTTTAAGTGGTTATAGAATTTCAATGCTCTTTTTGGGGTTTTGATAATCTGTGGGTATTGTCCTAATTCGAGAGTTGTTTGGTGTTTTCCATTGGATGTGGAGAATGCATTTGCAGAATTTCTCATGCGGAGTCTCAATTTGGTGTTTATCCCATTTTCAGGTTCTTGATCGGGAAGGTGGCCCCAGACTTCGCAACCATCTCTCTCTCTCTCTCTCTCTCTCTCTCTCTCTCTCTCTCTCTCTCTCCTCCCCACCCAGTATTTAGTCCCCTGGGTTGAGTTACTGTAGACACTGGCTGCTAAAATCTGCTTGGTGCTTTGGGAGGCTTCACAGTAATTCATCCCCAGAACTCTAAATACAAATTAGGCTTGTTAAAGAGCGTAATGCATTCATTAGCACCAGCGAGCTGTCTGCTTGTTGTGTTCCATGAGTGCTTCTATTCATCAGCCCCCTACTTCTGTCCCTCTTTCTAATTTATCTCTCCCCTTCACTCACTCTCTCTCACTCACTCACTCACTCACTCACTCAACTGTCTCTTGTTCTCACTCTCTCTCTCTCGCTGGCATTCTCTTGCTCTCTCTCTCTATCTCTCTCTCATCTCCTTCATCTATCTATCTTTCTCTCAGTCTCCCTAATTAAAAATTTAAATATCGGCGCCTCTCATTGTGGAATTATCTCAAGGAACCATAATTAGTGAATTTCCAAACGCGCTAATTGCAACCTTGAGGAAGTCATTAGGGGGGTAGGGGGGGTGCTTGTTCTGGATCACGCTGGCCGAGATAATAGCCTATCTATCCGATCATGCTCCGGTCTGGGGGGCCGAGCCATGCGAGGTGTGCTGGGTGGGGTGGTTCTGTAATGTCTTTACTGTAATAAGGTGGGAAACAAAAGGTTGGAAAGGTTTGTATTTTATTTTATTTATTTTTTCAGAATTAATAATTGAAGCCAAAAACCATGGCATGAATATTTCAGCACAACAGCTTTTGAAGCAGCTGTTTACGTTCGGTCTGTGTTGAAAAGCAGAGGCTGAATCATTATTATGAGGGTTCACAGGAGGGTTGTGTGTGTCTGGGTGCGTTTGCGTTTGTGTGTGCTTGTCTGTATACATGTGGGCTGGTGCGGTTTGGGAACCCCAGATACCAGATAAGATAAAAGTCCTACCTTTTTTGAGTCGTGCAACCACTCCTATAGACAGCTATGTGTGTCCCTGGGTCCCTGGCTGGCTGGGGCTGTCCGTTCGTCCGTCCGAGCACGAAATAGCGTTTGGTTGGTTTTCACAACCAAGTGTCACTGTTGCGCAGCCTAACACACACACACATTTGGGGTGTTAGTACATTACAGTGACAGTACAGTATAGTAGAGGGACCCCCAAAAGGTAACTCTGTCATTTCTCAATCACCACGGGGCGGCTCGCCAGAACCGGGCCGGCCACACGGAGTTGCACCACTCACTTCACACAGGTGTGATTTTTTTATTTTACGAACTATAAAACACTGTGGCTGAAAATTTTACATTATGTTGCATCGTGAGTTTGAAGAACGGCTACATTCGGTGTCAGAGGTCTCACAATCATTGCCAGAGGCAGAGAAAGGGAAAAGAGCAAGCTCCTCTGACGATTTAGAAAGAGCAGTCTGAGAGCTTTTTGGTGTTATTCTGCAGCTCTTCGAGTGGTTTCCTTGACTAGATTTCGCACTTTTCTAGTTCTTGGGCTCCTTCAGGAACATCCCTTCTCCTCTGTTTCTTTTTATTTGTATTGTAAATAACATGTAGTTTCGTGTTCCTTACAACGCAGGTTTTTACTGTAGCTCTCAAGAGAGCAGAGTGGTCGATGTTAAAAACACGAAAACCTTTAGCTAAAGAGCCTCAAAAAGAGACATTCGACGTCTCACAGCAACGTCAGAAAGGTGCAAAAAGAACATTCGCTTTGCACTGCAAGGGAAAAGATATTCATGGCTGATCCACACCTTGTTGTGTTGATATCAGCACAATACTGCAGCAGCAGTGTCGGGGCTGTCTTCTAAAACTCAGCTGTTTCACTATATTTTGTGTTCTTTTTCTTTTTTGTTCCGATGACCTTATGACCTTTCAACATCGTACAGACAGTAATTTGAGTTCCGACGGTGCGGGACCGTATTGGTTAAATCTATACAGACTTTTTATCCCATTGTTGTGTTACTGCCTGTTTTGCAAAAATGACAAACATTAATTTCTCTTCATTGTCAATTGGCTCCTTTTAAAACAAACATTAAAGCTGTATAGGAGGGGCTAGCGCCCCTTAAAAAGTAAAAGGCCTAGGCGTTTTTTTTGCGTTGAATATACAAATAAAGTACATATACAAGCCCACAGTGCACCACTTTGTGCCACACTTCGAGCTTGTACATCTGTTATTTTTGAGCATTTTTTAAATCTCACAATCCCCATACATGGGGAATGCCCCCATATATGCCCAGACATCACTATGACATAGGTCTCGTGACATCACTATGACATAATCAGGGATGTAGTAAATCAGGGATCATATCATAGTAAATGCGACCTGCTGTCACAATTAAGCCCATATATGGAGTTGCCTGATGTCATCAATATTAGTATATGGATATATGTCAGAACCTGTTCTGACATTCCATATGTTGATCCTTACCCATATCTCCCATTTGACTGATACCTGTCCATTTAAACTCTACACGGGCCTGCCCCAAAGTTATTTGTGCAGCCGCACTCGGTAGCCAGCGAAAATATAGAGTTCTCAAGAGGCTCGAAAATGAAGGCCCACCCTATCTGGGCCTAACCTGACCTGACCAGATTGTGGTAGTATGATTTCACAAGTTCCCTCCTCCTACCTTGATCTGGGAACTTTCCAGCAGAAACGGTGCATGACAACAGCAGGAAAAAAGTATGATATATCCATAATAATTTAGAGTTGTAGTCTTAGGTTGTTGTTTACATGCGCTGTGGCACAGTTTCAATATGTCATCAGTCTCGCATTGATCGCGCCTCTAGCGGCCGCGTACGGGCTCCGGACAGATTTCGACCGGGCATCAAGTGTATTGGAGTGTTCCCAGACCAGGGTGCAGTTGAAGGAACGCACTGCTGCCCCCAGGTGGTGGAGTCAGGCTAATCTGGG
>OOFJ01075101.1:0-19477 GCA_900323375.1 Benthosema glaciale
TCGAATGGGTGATCGAGGGTCGTCAAATGGTGGTCCGTGGCTGAAAAAACAAATGAATAGTGGGTCTTGAAATGAAACTGGTTGAAAACCACTGCTATAAATAAATAAATAATACAAAATGATACATAATTAAATAAATGAAAACGGATCACCGCGGCATTTCTTTCCAACAGTCATTTTTATTGAAGTTGGTAAAACCAGTGAGCCTCGATCTCATTTGGGCTATAATTTATTTATTTTTTTCGGCGGCATGGTGCCTGACTGTGTGTTGTGTGTGTGTTTGCTATGTCAGAAAACTGTGGAGTCATGCTTGCTCCCTGCCGTGTGCAGTGCCAGTACGGAGGGCGCTTACACGCAGCTCAGGCAGGTACACACACCTCTCTGAATCATTTGTGAAGTTGTCGTGGCGTCAAATACGAACACCTGTTTACACAAACGCATCGCCGGGGTGCGTAGCCCTCGTTCTGAATCAGGCCCCTAGTGTTCAATCTTTGACTGATGCAATGTAGCTCTTTTAGATTTGTGTCAAATATAAAATGTGTTAAAAATGTCTAGGCTTGTGTTGGTTATGACATGTATTAAGTGCATGTGTGTGTGTGTGTGTGAGAGACAGTGTCCTAGGGCCTATATAGTTTATGTCCTTTGTATAGGTGAAATAAACATTGAAGATGCTTTGCTACAAGTAGAATCTGCTCAAGAGCTGCCTACTTACAGGTTCCTCCCGGTTCCTCCTCTTGCTGTCAATCCTTGGTGGCAGGATGGTGTGAGCATTGCGAGTACCAGCTGTCAGTAGCCTGGCCAGCATTCCCTTTCGGGTGTATGAACCGGTCTGGAGTGGATGGTAAAATACGTCACATGTAGTCAAAATTTGTAGTCAGCAGGCAGGAAACCTCAAGGCGGAATCAGTATTATGAATAGCGGAATTCTTATTCCGCCTTGAGGTTTCCTGCATGATTACTACAAATCTGACTACAACATGATTATAACTTACCATTATATTGTTGTGATAAGTATACATCCGGCTTAAAACGCAACAGTTTAGTCCAAAACTCAACACTAGGATGAATTTAAAAAGAACTTTAATAAAAACAAAAACAAAATATGTACAACCAACAAGCAACCTGCACTGCTTTTCAACAACTAAAATTAGAAAGTATAATTTTATAATGGCATATAACACTAACAGCGGAGCAGTTGTACTGGTCTCACCAACCCACAGGTTAACCAGTACTGGACAAACGTCCTGACGTCTACTGGTGGGTTCTACTGGCGTTACTGAACCGAGTGTTTAACTACTGGCTAACCTCTCGTCTACTGAGACCAGTACATGAGACTGTTTAATAAAGTGTCATCCAACATCTGCAATGAGCATGAATGTTGCCGTAAACAAACAGCCTAGTAAAACTAAACACCACATCAGCAAAACAACAGTTACTTTCACAGTTAAGACGTAAAATAAGTTTTGATCACTACAGGAGTTTATATCATCTCAGGAAGCCAGCGAAGGTTGTAGTGCAAGAATACCGTCTGTGCTCAAAATGTAATTTTTACATACTCTGAGCTTTTCTGACTATTTGCATTGCACTAGTGGTTCAATACAGAAACAAAATATTTACGTTTATCCACATGCATCGGTCAGGTGGAAACTTCATATCATGTCCAAAACTGTTACTTTAAAGGATTCAAAAATATATCAAAATTAGCAGATCTGCTACTTGTGAAGCTTTTGTGTGACACTGTAGTGTAGTATGATCAAGTAGGGCTAAAATATGATGATGAGGTTTCTGCCTGACAGAACAGGAAGACAACTGGAATGTGTCATACAAGGACAACTGGAATGTTTCATGTTCATTGGCGACATCAATATAAAACAAATATGTAGCCGAGGTGTCTTTTTTTTCCCTTTTTCTTTTCTTTTTTACTATTTTCAACCATGTCAGTATCGTTATCAGCTATTTTACTCTTTTAGTTGTATTGTTTATGGAAGAATGTTGAAGTGATTATTGAATATAACAAAGTTTGGTTTGTTTTCATATATGCTATGAAAAAAGTAATATCACTAGTGAGTCTACTAGGTTTTGTATGTACAGTAGTGGTAATTGTAATTACCATGCATTTGATGTGTGATTCCCCCTATAATAATATAGCCCATTTATGATGAACTCATGTTAGCATTGCTGTCTGTATTCGTTTTCAGTCACCTTCCCTTCAGTTCCAGATCAACGCTCCCAAACCAGCATGACTTTTTAACCCATTAAAACCAGGAAGTAATCTGTGTATCATAGGTTTATCAGAAAACTTGCAGACGCACAAGTTAATATTGCGTCACTTAATGCCGTTCTGGGGGTATCCCTGGCACAAAAAACATTTACAGATGGGGGTCTGCGCTCAAACATAGATTTGGGGGTCCTTGGCACAATAAGGTTTGAGAACTGTTAACAGGCTCATTAATGCATCTCTATTGGGAGCATCTGAAGCAACCTGTTGGTCTGCTGATCCTTGTGTCTGCTTCAGGTTTCCATAGCGTCAGGAGGAGAGCAGTTTTTGTCCTTTGGCTTTTCTCTCGGTTCCGACTGGCTGTTCATATCGTCCAACAGGGATTGGTCCATTTCAGGCAAGGGCACCCTCCAGTACTGGAAGGAGTTGAAAGTGCAAAGGTCACTGGTGCAGTCAGCATCACCCTAGAAGAAAAAGGAAAAAGAAACGAGAAAAAGGTGATTTTGAAGTCAGCATTGAGTAGGACACCCTTTTCAAAGCACCTTGTAATATGTAGCATCACAGTAGCCTACATTGTAGAACCTAGCTGCCATACCTTTCCAACTGTATATGATGAATTTAAAAGGATGATTTTCTTTGGTTAACATAAGTGTTAAATAGCTCAATATTCTGATACAGCACACATTGCTGTTTGAGGAGCGTCTGTTCAGTAACAGTCTCTAGAGTCTAGAGTCTCCATGCGCTCCAGCTCTTTATAAAAAGAAAAAGCATTTTCCTGGAGTCTGTTTTAGCCCCATTTGGAATCTCTCCGCTATATAGCTCAGACATGATGTCGCACACTGTCGGGTGCCGGCAGATGAAGTTCCCATTGGAGCTAGGGTCTGTTAATGACACTTGCCAGGCGTTTTTCCTCCCAGAAATTTCCCCAATGGCAGTGAGGGGTGGGAGGGGCTGAGAAGGAGCGGGCGGGTGCAGTCAGCGCACAGTGCACACTAGCTTAAGATTTAGACTCTCGTAGAGACCTAAATTGTTATTTTGGTGACCATTCTAAATCCCTTAAACACCTCCGCGACCCGTTACATTATGCATAGGTGTGGTTTGGGCGTTTCAGCAATTCAACCAATCCCTGTGCCACATCCCATTGCCTTTAAGAGACCCCTTATCTTTGCCCGTTATGCCCAGTGTTATATTGTTTCAGCCTTACCCATGACCCGTTGCTGCGCTTTTTTTTTTTTTACTCCTCTCGCATGGAGCTCCAAGAACATGCATATTGTTAGTTATAGTCAGTTTTCGTCCATTCTTTACAATTCAAAGTGCTGCGTGATCGCCAAATATCGATCTTTAATTTGATCTTTGAATGCAGATGGATGTGTGTAGTTGAAGCGCAACAGACGTGTGCTTATGAGAAACTACAAAAATCAAACCTTTTGGGAAAACAGAAGCGCAACACAAGGATAAAGGAAACATTCAATGTCCAGTTTGCTAATTCACATTTCATGAGGTGGGGGTCTGGCATGCCATGCCTGTACTTGCCATGCCAGGCTGGCAGGCAAAACTCTCAATGTATCATTCTGAAGTTAAGAAAGTTAATTAACTGGTGCTGTTGTAATCACAATGATTATAATTTGTGCAGGATGGGCTTTATCTGTAGGCTAATTGTATCCAATCAGGATAGAGAACTTAGACAGGACACAGAATACAGACTCAACAAGTGACATTGGAAGTGATGACACAAAGCAGACAAATTTGGAACTGCAACATTATAAAATTGATCGTCTGGAATGTTGTCACCCACTTGAATCTGTTTTAAACAGCTGTAGTGTGGTGGAGACCCCTGAACCTCCTGAGTCTAATACAGCAATGATTTTAATATAGTGCTTTAATCTTTTAACATAAAAAAAATGTTTGAACCAAAAAATATATATCTTACCCTAGCTTTTCGTTAAACAAAAAGCCTTTGTATTTATTTGTAGTTGAGGTTTCAATACAACAGGTAGGAATAACACTGCCGTAGAACCACTACAATCGCAATTTCTTTGACGGGTAACCAGCGACATCTAGTGGACATGTAGCCTCGGAAACCCATACGTTTTTATTTTCAGGGTTGAAAATCTGGCGGTAGTGGAGAAACAAATCCAATGTTAACATTAACATCATTAACTTACCACGCCATCATTTCTTGATTTAGTAGTCCGTGGTGCAACTTCTCCATCATCATCATCATGTGGCCGGAGACGTTTATTATTCTGATGATCAGACCTGGTGGTGGAGGAGTGGAGGACACCACCACCACCAGGGAAACTTGCACAAGTCTGCTGCTGCTGCAACACCGAACAGTTGTCTGCACGTGGAGGACTAGTCTTCCTGCGTTGTCGAGCGGGTCCTTCATCATGCTGTTCTGGAGTATTGTTGTCATCATCATTGTTATTATTACTATAGTTATAATAGGGTCTCTTCCTGCAGCGGCTGGCTCCCAGCACCGCGACTAGCAGCAGAGATGGCGGATCGAGCATGCGGGCCATGATGCCGTCCTTCTGCGTGTCTTCCTCCCCGCAGAAAGAACTAGAAGAGCCGCAACATCTCTTCTTGTTGTTGGTGATCATACCCGCTGCTGTGTCCCAAAACACTTCAGCGTCCTCCTCCTCGGCGCGTCTTTTTGTCATCAATGCAACGTATGTATGTTCGTGACCCTCCAGTACTCCGGACGCCTCGATTATTAAACCAACAGTTTGTCTATGTTCACACTTCGCACGCAGCTCAGTCGTTCTAAACACCCGGCGCACACACAGATAAGAGAAATGTCCGACTGGGCCAATCAGAGCAGAGTACCGCTGTACGTCTCCGCCCCCTCCTCGTGAAAGTGGTCCGTTGTCGATGTGCTGAAGATCCGGTTTAGAGCGGATACGGAAACAGTTTGTATGCGTAAAAGTTTCATAGTTTAAAAAGTGACCGGATACAGTAGTAGTAGGTAGGCGGACTCAAGACCGGCAGCCAAGCGATTTGATAACATTATTTCACGTATAAATAAATGTAACTTAAGAGAATGAATGTACAAGAATGGTTATTTTGATGATCTGAGTTTCACTGTGATCACTATACATACAGTACATGTCATGACAGTCAATAAAGGACCAAATCATTAGCAATACAAGATTGATGGGCTCCCACCTCTCAGAGATGGAAAAGGGAGATCCATGGCCTAATCTAATGCATATGAAATTGGATGTCCTTGAATAAAAAAAGTTGATAATTACAGAAATAGTGTGCATGTGATGTGTCTTAATGTAAACAATGCAAAGTGTGTTGCAAATTTCTTAACTCACTCACTGCTTAACAAAGAGATTTCCATATCCCACTGTCTACACTTTGAAATGTAGAAGAGGCAAATTAATTGCACAAAAACACGTTAACAGAAAATAGCTTTCCAATATTTTCAATATGGCACTGACAAAGGTCTTGTGGCCGATATGTTTGTCCCATGACTTTGCACTTGAGGGTTGATTGAGCATGTGAAGTCACTGGTGTGTGTCCTTCGCCTCTTCAGGTCTTCTTAGTTTTTGAGACCACCACACTCACAACCTTATACTAAGGACAACGAAAGGCACATTCGTTGATTAAAAAGCAAATATAGTAAGTATGTGGTAGTCTGTTTGTTCTGCATGGGTTCAGATCTTGTGTGTGTGTGTAGCAGTGTGGCTCAGAGCCTCTGATGGCCTCAAAAGTGTAATAACAACCCCGGTCCATAGGGATATCGCTTTAGTCTAGTGGTTAAGATATTGGACTTTCATGCAGGAGACCTCAGTTCGAATCCCATGCGTTACATTGGTGTCGTGACCCAGATCGGTTTCCCCGTGGGAGGTCAAAAGAGGGGTGAGTGAGCCACACTGCTAAAAGTATCTCCCCCGGTCCCTTTCTAGTGGTGGACCTTCACACGGGAGACCAGAGTTAGAATCCCAGGCGTTACATTATGTATCTGTCTATAGGTACGTGAAGACAGTCTATGGATAAAAAGTTAAAAAGAAATTACATTTGATTTTATTGAAGTGAGCAGGTGTCTGAACAATGAACATACAGTACAATAAGTTTAAAACAACTTCCGCCTATTATCCATATTTCTAACTCTTTAGACACCATTGAAGTTCTTTCAGTCTTGTTCAGATCCACAACAGGTTAGATGAGCTGTGGTTAGATTTCCAATGCGCCATTAAAAAAAATACAACACGTAACTGATGCAGAAGTAGTACTCCTACCCCACAGTTGTATGCCTACTGTGCGCACGCTAGTGTTCTCCTCACGCAGTGAAAGGTAATGCATATGAGATCCAAGGAGTCTGCAAGCCTATAGATCACGTACATTCACCAGGGCACACATGCCATTAAAACCAAATGGTAAGCAAATGCAACCGACCAGATTTGAGTCCTCGATTCAATCAATGGCTACACTTGCACTCGGCAGGTTTCACCAGGAATATTATCGGACAGTGTTGTCAAAGAGAGACACGTTAGATAAAAATAAAAATGACAGAAAGGAAAAAAACGGAGTCCATTGTCTTTTTGTTTCTTTCGCTTCAGTGGATCGGTTAAAATCGATATCGCGCCTCGCTTCACGTCATTTAACTATGTGTCACGTCAGGTCGTTGGTCCCGTCTCGCCGCGACGACTTGGCAGGCGGCGGCGAGATCCGCAATGGCATGTCTGGCTGACCGTTGGCGTAGCGCTGTGAGGGTTTCCGTGCTACGAAGAAGACGCAGTCGTAGACGTATCTCAACATGGAGCGGTCGTTCTCGGTGTACGTGGTCAGCACCGACTCTCTCTCCACCTGAGGAAAAATGAAACATATGACGTTCATACGAAAGGAGTTTGATCTAAATCTAGAGCAGGTGTGTGCCTTCCTTGGCCATAAAAAAGAAAACTATACTATTCATTTAAACAAATCCACAAATACATTTGCACGACAGAACTTTGAGGGGCGCTAGCCCCTTCTATGCCAAGCTTTGTGTGTTTGTGTGTACCCCATAGCGATGATTTGAATGGCAAGGACAGAGGACGGAAAAGTGAGGACGCAAACTGCGAGATACAAGATGGAACACATGACAGCCCAGTTACAATAACAGCGTCTCTGTACAGATGGCATTATTTTGTAGGAAGAACAATGATTTTGAGTGTGATGCTGGTAGGAAAAAGCATGGGGAACAGTAAAACAGGATGGGATGAATATGCTTTTGTAGAGTAAGAAGAGGCGGGCTAAGATTACAGCTAACATGGAAGTCTAACGGAGACAGCGCATGAAAATGGCTGCCAAGCGCGAGATTGTGACAAAACATACACGTTACTATAATAACAATCATACTAATATGGGGGGCAGAAGACAACGGAGACAGCGCTTCTTTTCACCTGACATTATATCACTATGTGATTAAATCTTCTTTAGAATCCATTTATCTCAGATTCTCCTCGCAGATTGTGTTTTTGATCAAAACAAGCTTCATTCACAGCTCATAAGTATGTTTGTACATGTTTTAGGTGAATCAAATAACAACCGTACGACACGTCACATTCACAGACAGATTTTACTTCAGGTTTTACTCCCGGGAGTTAATGGTCTTCACAGTAAGTCTTCCGGCTGAAAAGTGGTGGCAGGAGCTAAACGCAGCGAGGAATCAATCTGGCAGTAAATGAGTTAAGTTCTACTTGCCTCCAGCTGGAAGCCAAATTTAATGATGGCCGTCCTGATGTCTTCATAGCTCAGTTCTACTGAGAACTCGTTGGCCATGTTCTCGAAGTGGTACAGCAGTGGACCTGGTGGAACAGTTTGTTTGTTACATTTCAACAGTGTATACGACATTAAATGTTGGTCAGAGAGTGAGGGCCACTGTCCATGACTCACCCAGGTTGATCCAGACTCCTCCAGGTTTGAGAATCTTCCAGATAGTCTCCACGTAGTCCAAGACATTGTGAGCCGTGTCAATGAAGAAACAGGTGGCTACGCAGTCCCAGGACTCTGAGAGAGAGAGAGAGAGAATGAGTGAGAGTGAGAGAATACAGATTCAAGCACACAGTTGTTCCATTGTATTGTTTTCAAATATGCTTTGTATTGTCCCGTTAATATTAACCTTCCAGCAATATTTAACACTGACCTGGCTCTGTGTACACCTCTGTGAAGTCCCCGGCCACCATGGAGAAGTCAGCGTCGGGCGGCAGACCCTGAGGGTTCACGTCGGGGAAGCGGATGGACCGTGTCTGGTCTGAAGACTTCTTATTGTTGCTGAACTGGTGGATCCATGGGTACAGGGTCAGGGAATTCACTTTGTCACACCTGAGGGGAGCCGGATGCTATAATTAGACGGACAAGCTGGGCTACAGACACTGCAACACTAGGAGAATCACCGATCACCGTTAGGCCACTGGTGCTCCAGCGCCATCGCTGACACGTATGTATTGGTACTTCGCCTTCCGACCATCACACACGCTACTGTGTGTAATGTGTGAGGTCGCAGTGTTGTCCGTGGGCTCGCGATGTTGTTTATCTTCCGTCCCGAAATGTGGTGTTTTGGCCGCGGTGCGATCCAAAATCACAAATGGGCATCTGAATGGAGGATGGTTTTCACGGGAAAACGGCGCATGGACTATTATTTCGAGAAAACAGTCGTGGAATGTAACCAGGAACTATGCATTCTAATGAGAGCCGTAGGCATAAGATCCCATGCCTTGAGGGACATAGCAATGTGCCTAGCAACAGCAAGAGTGTTCCAGAGGTATGTTTGATGGTCTGGCTGTTTGATTTGATATAAAACAATAAACCAGCCAGCTCGGGTTCGGCTACGAGGGGCAAATCACTGTTACCCATGCCCACGCGGTTTACGGCGATAAGCGTGTTTTCTTTTTCTGCAAGAGAACAGAACGGATAGTGAGGATGAAGTGGTAGAATTACGTCTTATCTGTTAAGTTGCTCACCTTTTGCCTTATGGTCTGATGTGAAATTTTACATGCATTACATTACATTTTAGCTACGGCTTGGTTCTTATGTCACAAGCAGCTTCTCTTATCTTGTATATAACTGCTATGATCCCTGTGTTTGACACAGAACTACTGTAATAATAGTAATAAATCCAATGTATATAGCTCTTTTCGGTCGTTTTACAGCAAAACAAACTACACAACTTTACCACCGACATGTGTGTCTAATGTACTTCTCACATGATCTGACCCTTGCCAAGTTTCCCAGCTATACTTGATGACTGATGTGAGTTGTACAATCACCAATAAATCTGAACATATCGCCTATGCAAGTCACAACCTGGTGTACGTGATGGCAAAGGAGATAACGATAACTTCAGTTTGTATGAGTATATACTGTATATTGTCTCTGTGGGTTGGAAACCTCCCAAAGCTGTCCAAAACTATTACTTCAAATAAAGAAAACATAGTAAACGTAGCAGATCAACAAGCTCTAGCTTGCATATCTTCTACTTTTGATGCTTTCGTGTGACCTACTGTGATCAAGTCGGGCAGTCATTAGCAGTTAGAATATGGAGATAAGAGTATCCTGCCCGACAGCAACGATGCATGCATAAGTGCAGTGGTGCTCCACCCCTACCAGGATAATGAAACTGGTGGCTACTATGGGTCCAGAGAACATGAATTACCTGTTGAGCACAAAGTTGGAAGAGAACAGCATGAAGAAGCTCCACTCGTTGCCCTGGCAGATGTAGCCCAGCCGTGCGATCTCCCAGGCCAGTCGGCCGAGCCCCGCCCCCGGAACCAGCACGCTGACCTTGGACAAATCACTGACACAATAAAATACATGTCACATTGAACACATCTGGTCGACATGCGCTAGGAGGACTGTGATATTATTGTTGTGCCATGTTTATGTCATACGGAAACTCGGAAAGAAGATGCACGGGCACGCATATACACTACATGTTGTAGTCGATATAGCAGCTCACAATGACACATTTTGACAATTTGTTAAAGTATAAAATTACGCTTAAGTGATTGAAACCAAGAGAAGACAACGCTTATCTTATGCCATATCATGACGTTACGATATCAAAAATGTCTTAGAAGTATCATATATCGATTATCGATACAATGTTGATATATCACCCAGCCCTAATGTATGTGTGTGTTAAAGTAGTTCTCCACCAAACAGACTGAGACAACTACAGATTACTACAGACTGACAGCCAAATTACATCGGCAGACACGTCGGTTGGAAGGTGTGAAAAAAGGTTGCCGACTTCGACAGACTATTGTGCAAAAAATAGCCGATGGCTTGATGTTGAAGTTCCAACAAGCGTGCTGCTATCTGATGCCGAACGAGCTTGTTTCTCTACAACTTGCAACCCAACGCGACCCCACAGCAGATTTCCGGGAACAGACGGTTTCCAACACTCACCACCACCGACGTTGGCTCAGTGGAGAGCTACCTTTAAGTTTAGGCTTTCAATGCAGAACAGGCATGCAACTCACTATTGATCTGCAGGGAAGAGTCTCTGGATCTCCTGAATGAGAGGCTTGTAGCAGGTGTCCCTCTCGGTCTGGCCCGTCTCACTCCAGTCCCTCACAAACTGTTTGATGGTGGACTTCAGCTTGTCCATGTCAAACGTCGAGGACGGACGCACCTTCCTCAGATCATCCTGGAGAGGAGACCAAATGTCATCAATCAACTTCCTAAAACTCTTTTCAAGCGGTCAGTCAGTGAGTGCTCAAAATATGAAATACCATATCCAGAGTGTTAATATAGCAATGATAAACTAATTTATCCATCAAAAATATAACGTGTACAATTAAAAACATCTGCTATGTTTGAGCATAATTAGAACAATCTCGAAAGTGTTTGGACATTTTTGAATAATCTTGAAAATAAAAAAAGAACACAATTCTACTCTTCTGGGGGTCCCTGGCACAAACATTGTCAGATGGGGTTCACAGTGAGGCGCGGATGGTCTAGTTGTCAAGGCGCATACGAAATATAGGCATAGATGACCTTTGCTGTGTGTCACTCCCTGTCTTCTCAATACCTGATTCCTGTCAGTCCTCAGCCACTGTACTGTCCAAATAACAGGCAGAAAAGCTCAAAAATATCTAAATAAAAATCACTCGCGTGTGAAAGTGAGGGGCACACATACAGTCATACATTCTGGCCAATCACAATTTGCGTCCTCACTTTTGTCATCAATGTTTGTGTACACAATGGTTGTGTTTACACAAACCCTCAAAACTGGCCATTCAATGTCAAAGGCATTCAATGTTTGTGTTTACACAAACCCTCAAAGCTGGACATAGGAGGGCCCTCAAAAAAGAAGAAAAAAAGATGGCCGTCCATGGCAAAATACATCATTTTGGGGGTCCTTGACATGAAAAAGTTTGAGAACCACTGAGTACCCAAATCACGACGTCACTTGTTCATACCCTGGTTCACATTAGTAATTTCTCTATGTCTATGGAGAATAACATTGGTTCAACAACAATGTGCTCATTTGTTTATTTAAAAACGCCATTGACAATGAAGAGAAATTAATGTTTGTTTTGTAGCCTAAACAAACACCATCACCGGTCGCTTAAAACAAACATCATGTTGTAATCGATGTTGTAAGATGATAAGAGCGCCCCTCACTTCACACAGGTGTGATCTTTTGGAACACAGTTCTAATTTTGACACAATATTTAACAAGTCTATGGGAATGATGAATGGATGCGTCAATTACGTTGAGACTTCGGACATGCTCCATAAAAAAAAAAGGTAAAACGTTTAATAGGCGTCTGTCTGTCTGACCTCCTCGCCGTACTCCATGTTCTCGAACATGTGGATGCAGTTGAGGACGATGGCCTGCAGCACCTCCTGGTTGTGCTCCACACACTGGCTGATGTGGGCCAGGTTGGACGGCACGGCCGGCAGCAGCATCTGGTGGTGAGGCTGCAGACTGCGGAAATGACGCTCCGCGCGCTTCACCTGATCCTGGACGTGGTCCCTGACGCACGCACGCAGCACACGCAAACACACACACACACACAATACAACAAGCCGTTATTACAAAGAAGCCAGTGTTATTGTGGCGCGCCTGCGTTGCACCAGCGAGCCGGCCAGGCGAGAACCACTGTTCTAGGATGTAGATTATAAACACTGACGATAGTTATCGATTGATTGATTGAATACTTTACTACTGTAAAGTATTCAATCAATCAATCGATAACTATCGTTATCTATTATCGTTTTATTTTTAAGTCCCTTCTTAAAACTCGCCTTTTCTCTCTGGCCTTTAATGTAGTTGTATGATCTATTCTAAATGGTTACGTATTTGTTCTTAATGCTGTCTGATTTTATGGTTTTGTATTCTTATTTTATGTTACCATGTTTTTATACTTTATACTGTGAAGCACTTTGGTCAAATTGGGTTGTGTAAATGTGCTATATAAATAAAGGTTGATTGATTGATTGATTGATTGATTGGATTGATTGATTGGCTGTTAAGATTATTTAAAACCCAAGAAAATCTACGGCTTATTTCCATTGAGGTCCTTCATAATCATATTCAATTCATAGGTTACGTGTTATCATAGTTAGCAGTTATGATATGTGCAAAAGAAATTAGGCTACCATTTGGGCTGGGCAACTGGGCATACATCAATATATCAAAGTAGTGATGATATCAGACTAGAATGATACTGTATCTGTATGTGCAATCATACTATGACATGAGTGTTATCTTTTATTTTCCTAAATGCTTCATTACACTGTAGTGACTACAGTGGTGTCATTCTGTAAACTTAAATGATTAATGAGCCAAACTAATTATGAGCCAATACCCACTTATGTCAATTAATAACAGCTCATGGATATTTAGGCCTACTGTACTGAGCACTATTCATGCAATCATTCCCCCTGACGCCCCCACTCCCCTTTCTTCCCCACACTGTACATACTGTTGCTGTTTTTACATTTACATCTGTAATGATGTTCAAGGCTAGGCCTGGCAATTAAGCACCATTCCAAAACCACAAAATCATCCCAATATGGATGCTGAGGTATTCAATGTGATGTGCTATTATGTAAGTAGTTTGTCGGCAGAGACAAAGCACCAAACGTGAATAACAATAACGACCTGAATTAACCCCCGTACTACACATGCAATTGCCAAAACAGCAGATCTACAAGCTCACAGCGCGTCACCTCGCGACGCGTTGTGAGCTTGTAGATCTGCTGTTTTTCCGCGCTATTATGCTACTTCTGTTAGCCGAACTGTTAGCATCCAGTGTGTTGTTGTCATGCTGTTAGTGGTGTGTTCGTACCTGTAGTATCTAAAGGCATCGATGACCTTCCAGAAGTGCTGTCTCTCCAGTCGGGCCTCCTCATCGGGACTGCCGCCTTTGATGCTTTCTTTGTGGAAATAAGTATAATTTTCCTCTGCCTCTGTGACTGCCTCCCCACACACTGCAGCCATGTCTAAAAAAAAAAAAAAAAAAGAAACTACAAACAGACCCGACCAATGGAAACACCAACACTGCACGCAACCATGTCTGAAGAAAAACAAAACAAGAACTACGAACAGACCCGACCAATAGAAACACCAACACTGCACGCAACCATGTCTGAAGAAAAACAAAACAAAAACTACAAACAGACCTGACCAATAGAAACGCGAACACTGCATCAATAATAAAAATTACAAAACATATGACATAATACATATGGCCTACATAAAAACAACCTAGACTAACCCAAATGGGAACTGTCTTTTCTAATAGATGTGTCTTCTGTTAAAAGACCTCAGATTAGTTGTCAGAACTTGACATTCGTTTCAAGGTAGATCCACTGTGTGGCTCCTGTAAATGATACTTTAGTTTGACCACTTTACTTTTAAAAGCAGGATGGCTCACATTTTGCTACACTGACTCATGGTGAAAAAAATGGTATGCCTTGTTTACCCTTAGTATAACATGTCTTTAAAATATGGAAACCTCGCCATAGGCCTATATGAACCATGGTTAATCTGTCTAAGGTAATTGGTATTAAACCCTGGATTCATGGGAGCCACTAGAGCTCTCTGAATGGTAATTCATGGGTTCTGGGCCTATGACCATATCACGTTATCAGTATATTCTGAGCTAACCTTGCGTCACCAGACTTTCCAATTCTGAGCTGACTGTAGCTTGGTTTTGAGTGATTTGATTAAGCCCTCGAACCAAGATATCCTCAAGTTTGCTCAGTTATTAACCTATTGTGGTCCACTGTGCCGCTCGCAGTAGAGCGAGTGGCACCATTCCAACAGACACCATTCCATAAACCACTTTTCAACGTAGTCTATCGAGACAGACTGTTTCCCTTTGTTTTGCAGATGGGTTTCCAGATTGCTGTTAACATATAGCTCTTTCCTAATTTGTTATGTTAAAAACAAATGTGTCGGTTGAATATGATTTTCCAAAACCTTAGTTTGTACATTAGATTGTTCCTAAGTACTCATATGTTGCTCATTAATTAACAGAGAGCCCAAAAAATGACACAGGTCGATACTGAGGTCATTTTTGTCTCCCTTTTCACACAGGGGGGGTTTGTATGTCGTATGAACATATTTTGTTGATGGAACCATCAACGTGTTGTGTCGTCAGAGAAGACACCCTTTAAAGGTGAAGATAAATTCAAGGATTCACACTGAGACAAAGCACCGTACTGATTTTGTTCTACAGGAGCATCACCTTCAGCAGAGTCACAGCACATTACATTGGATGTCATTGGCTGTCAACAATGGGACGCAGAAAGGCCTCAAGGAAGCCAGCACCCAAGAAACAACTGATGGTTCTGGACACCATGTTCACCTGTCCATTCTGTAACTCCAACAACTCCTGTTCTGTCAAAATGGAAAGGACTCGTAAATTGGGAATTATAACGTGCTGTGTATGCATGGAGGCATACCAAACTGAAATACATTGTCTGTCAGAGCCAGTGGATGTTTTCACTGAGTGGCTAGATGCCTGTGATCAGGCCAACGTATAGTCGCCCAAGGTCTGTGTGTCTGAAGTCTTCCTTTAAAGGCCACCATGCACAAGGAGACCCTGCACTGCCTGCAGCCTGCCAACGTCAAACGCACACAAGGAGCTCCTCAATATGTAGAAGAACAAGGAGCATCGTTCCAGGATCAACAGAACAAGGGAGTATGATACCATGATGTGGTATAACTGGAGTTGCTTCAGAGGCTGCAGTACTTGGAGGATCTGCAGTGTGAGATGACGGAGATTTCTCTGTAATGTCTTATACTTCTGCTTCGGACTGTGGAATTATATGTAATTCCTGCTGTATATGCAATGAAAGAAATCACACTTGTGTGAAGTGAGGGGCACCTTTGGGGGGCACGCAGAAAGTCCAAAGACTTGGCTGCCACATGACGGAGATGCATGCCCCACTCGGAGTGCCGAGCTCTGTCAGGCATGCCCAAATATGGAGTGGTGTGGTGTCAGAACAGGCCAACTACATACAGTATATGGACCATGGGACCATAGATATAAACCCTTTTTAAGCCAGCGTTTTTTCTTCATACACAGGTTCAATATGGCGGAACAGATTAAACTGTTCATTAGTGAGGCTCTGATGGCGCTGCAACTGTTTTTTAGTGAGGCTCAGAAGACGCTGCAACTGTTTGTTAGTGAGGCACAGAAGGCGCTGCAGGGAAAGGGCCTTGAGGCTCTGAAGGGCTTCATGCAGAGGCAACCTGCCCCACACTGTAGCCAGCACATAGACCCCCAGACACACTGTAGCCAGCACAGAGACCCCCAGACACACTGCAGCCAGCAGAGAGACCCCCAGACACACAGCTTCAGCCGCAGCCCCACTGAGGGTGAGGGAGAACCTCAGTTCTCTGAGGAGGAGATGGAGTCAGCTGCCGTCACATGGGGTCAAGGACTGGACAGCTGCTCAGTGAGCACAGAGAGACAACACCCCATCCTGCCTCAGGAGGGTAAGCGTAACATCCTGCTGACGAGTGCTTTGCCATACGTCAACAACGTCCCCCATCTGGGTAACATCATCGGCTGTGTCCTGAGTTCTGACGTCTTCGCCAGTTATGGTCGCCTGCGAGGCTGGAACGTGCTGTTCGTGTGCGGTACGGATGAGTATGGCACGGCCACGGAGAACAAGGCCAGAGAAGAGAACCTGACACCGCAGCAGATCTGTGATAAATACCACGCCATCCACTACAGCATTTACAAGTGGTTCCAGATCTGATTTCTTTGGCAGAACCACTACAGAGCAACAGACAAAAATAACCCAGGACATTTTCAGGCGGCTCCACGACCACAATTTCCTGGTGGAGGACACGGTGGAGCAGCTACGCTGTGAGAACTGCCAGCGCTTCCTGGCCGACCGCTTTGTGGAGGGCGTCTGTCCCCACTGTAGCTCCAAAGAGGCCCGCGGTGACCAGTGTGACAAGTGTGGTCGACTCATCAACGCCGTAGAGCTCATGGATCCCCAGTGTAAAGTCTGCCGGCAGTCTCCCGTCATACGCTCCTCCAAGCACCTGTTCCTGGACTTGCCCAAGCTGGAGAACCAGTTGAAGAAGTGGCTGGAAACGTCGACCAGTACAGGAGACTGGACATCCAATGCCAAACAAATCACGCACGCCTGGCTGAGGGACGGACTGAAGCCGCGCTGCATCACCAGGGACCTGACGTGGGGAACACCAGTGCCTGATCTCCCTGACTTTGCAGGGAAGGTGTTCTACGTGTGGTTTGATGCCCCTATTGGCTACCTGTCAATCTCCTACACAGACCAATGGGAGAAGTGGTGGAAGAATCCAAAGCAAGTGGAGCTGTACAACTTCATGGCCAAAGACAACGTGCCATTTCACAGCGTGGTGTTCCCATGCTCCCTGCTGGGAGCTCGGGACAACTACACCCTGGTCAACCACCTCATCGCCACCGAGTATCTGAACTATGAGGGTACCAAGTTCTCTAAGAGCCGTGGCGTGGGTGTGTTCGTAGACATGGCAATGGAAACCGGCATCCCCTCAGACGTGTGGCGGTTCTACCTGCTGTCCGTGCGTCCAGAGAGCAAGGACTCTAACTTCTTCTGGGCAGACATGGCTACCAAGAACAACTCTGAGCTGCTTAATAACCTGGGAAACTTCTTCAACAGAGCAGGGATGTTTGTTACTAAGTTCTTCGAGGGCCTTGTGCCTGTAATGGACCTGCAGAACAAGGACAAGATGCTCCTGGCCCGGGTGGGCTGGGAGCTGCGCCAGTACATGCAGCTCATGGACAGAGTCAAAATTTGTGACGCTTTGAAACACATCCTCAACATCTCTCGCCATGGCAACCAGTATATCCAGGACAACGAGCCGTGGAAGAAGATCAAAGGAGCAGACACCGACAAGCAACGTGCAGGCACAGTGACCGGTGTGTCTGTGAATATTGCATGCTTGCTGTCTGTGAGGATGTTGCCATACATGCCGACGGTCAGCAAAACCATCAGGGATCAGCTCAATGCCCCTCAGGCGTGCATCAACACCTTTCTGAAAGGTACTGGCAGCTTTGTCTGTACCCTGGCTGCTGGCCACCGCATTGGCACCGTCAGTCCTTTGTTCCAGAAACTAGAGGCAGACCAGGTTAAGGTTTTGGAGAAGAGGTTTGGTGGACAACAGACAAAGCCACAGAATGCCGCTGGGGCCACGCCAGTGGCTGCGCCAACCCCGGTCACTACTGCTACAGTGGTGGCGGTGAGCGTTGGCGATCCAGAGCGAGCCAAGCAGCTCACAGAGGCTGTGGCCCAACAGGCGGACAAGGTGCGAACGCTGAAGGCCCAAAAGGTGGAGAAGACAGCGGAGGTTGCCATACTACTGGACCTAAAACAACAGCTGGCTTTGGCAGAGGGGAAGAGCCCTGAACAGGCGCAGCAGAAGGGCAAGAAGTTATATATTAAAGTGAATTTAAAATTACCCGAACAGGTTAGTCAGAGCAAGGGAAAACATGTGCACAAGATGTACACTAAGAGAGAGATGAGGGTATTAGCTTAAGGCAAAGCCGTGACAGGAGATTATGAGACAGTGTGGCATTGGAACTAATGAACTAGTTGTTTAGAGTTAATATCAGATGAAGTAGGTAGGAATGCTAAAAGTTTAAACACCAAAGTACGAAAACAGTGTAATTCATTAGTAAATAATATCCTGAAATGGCCTACTTATCATTGGTACTGTATTCACATACTCGACTTTTGTGATTTTACCACATTACACATTCTTTGGATCTAATCAATAAAAACAAAGGACAACCCACATTTATTCCACTTTTATCTATTATCTCAAGACAGCAGATGGTGCTGTTTTTCCTTCTTTCTTTTTTTTTTTACAATACAGAACCCAGTGGCAGGATGAAATCAGTATCTCTATGGGAATATTCAATAGGCAATCTTTACAGCATATTGTATGCTTAATATTTTTTACACTCTCAATCAAAACTACTTTCTGAGGTAGCCCCTCCTTATGCCCAGCTTTCAGAGTTTGTGTAAACACAAACATTGAAGACGGAAGAGGGAAAAGTAAGGACGCAAATTGTGATTGGCCGGAATGAGGTGATGTATGATGATAAGAGTGCCCCTCACTTCACACAGGTGTGATTTTTTTTACTTATTTATTTCTTCTATAGTGAAGCAATAGAGGAATTTGATGTTTGGATAAAATAATCTAACACACCCCAAATGATTTTAATGCAGAACATTGTTTATTAAGGATCCCCCGTTAGTTACCTTCTTCCTGGGTCCAAAGAAACATTCCCACTTTGTAATCGAGAAATTTCACCATTACATAGTTAAAACAAAATGTCACCCGTGTGAAGTGAGGGGCAATTATGCATCCATGTACAAACATAAACATATCCAACTAGAACTGCACTCTGTCGAGTGCCAACTTGTGCATTGCACACAAGTAAGTAAGCAAGTGTGCAAGCAGAGCGAGCGAGCAGAGCCCAAGTACTCACTTAATTACCATACTGTATATGTAGAGAACAGCGGATGAGTTATTCTGATCACCCGAACCGCCGGGGTAAATTAATGATCCGCCTGTGATCCACCCGAATTAATTAATTATTCCAATGTATACATCCGCAACCACCCGCGATCCGCGGGAGGATAGCAAACTGTTTACTTTATACAGTAATATAACCAATCTACAAGCTCATAGAACGACGCTGCGACGTGTTGTGACTTGTGAGCTTGTAGATCAGCTATTTATAAGTTGTGTCACTCACCACAGTACTGCCGTCAGTTCCCCAAA